>JANPWX010000013.1:7697015-7766372 GCA_024734555.1 Trochalopteron elliotii
CTGGGCCAGCCAATGGGTGCTCTCCTTCTGTTGAGTTCTGTTAGGTCTTGCTTTGGTTTCAGTTATGACAGGCGGAGAAGAATGATATATAAGGGGTGCGATTTCTACAATAAACTGATCTCCTTTGGATGCATAAGGCGGTCTGTGTGGCTTTGTTCCCCATTGCTATGCTTAGAGACATAGTTTAGTGATGGATTTGGTAGCATTTGACCACTGAAATTGACCTTAAGGGTATTTTCCAACCCAAACGACAGTATGACTCTATTCTCTCATTTCTTTAGAGTGAATACAAGAACAGAACCACACCAATTAGTGATAGACAGTCTAAAATTTGTTTAATATGTGGGATGTGTAGAGTTGGTGGATAGTTATTCCAAAACACAGATTTCTGTTCTGAAAGACATACCAGGCAGGGTCACAGTCTCTCCAAATCCAGTTCAGACCAGCATCATGGATCCAGGTAAGCAGGATTTTCATTGACTGGTGTGTTGGGTTAACCCTGGTTGGATGCCAGGCACCCACCAAATCTTCTCCATTCCTCCCCTCCACAGCTGGACAGGAGAGAGAAAATATAATAAAGAGTTCATGAGTTGAGATAAGGACAGAGAGAGATCACTCACCAAATACTATCATGGGAAAAACAGATTCAAATTGGAGATATTAATTGAATTTATAGCTAAAAAAATCAGGGCAGGATAATGAGAAGTAAAATAAGACCTTAAAAATGCCTTTTCCCACCCCTCCCTCTTTCCCTGCTCTACCTCCAGCAGCACAGGGAGACAATGAATGGGGGTTGTGGTCAATTCATCACACTTTGTTCCTGCTGCTGCTCAGGGAGAGGAGTTCTTCCCCTGCTCCAGCATGGGGTCCCTACCACATGAGACAATTCTCCATGAACTTCTCCAATCTGAGTCCATCCCATGGGCAACAGTTCTCCATAAACTGCTGCAACATGGGTCACTCCTCCACCGGGTGCTGTCCCTCAGGCACAGCCTGCTCCAGCATGGGTCCCCCAGAGGGTCACAAGTCCTACCAGGAAACCTGCTCCAGCGCGGGCTTCTCTCTCCACAGGTCCACAGGTCCCTGCTCCAGCATGGGCCTCCCATGGGTTCACAGCCTCCTGTCAGGCACCCACCTGCTCCAGCCTGGATCTCCTCCATGGGCTGCAGGTGGATCTCTGCATCCCTGTGGTCCTTCATTACTTCAGGTTACTTTCTTAGTCACAAAGAGTTAAAAATCCTCTCTTTAAGCTATATACGCTAATGTTCTATTAAATGACTTTTCTAGACCTGTGCCTGTCTTTTCAAATTGTTAACACTATCCAGTTTGGCTTTCACCATTTCCTATTAATTCTTCTGCGGGAAGTGTGCAGCTAAGATACAGTAAAGCGTGATTTAATTTTTATTCTGATCAATGCAGAAGCAAAATAATGTTGACATAATTTTGAAAGCAAGTGTCATAAGCTTAACCACTAAGAACTATTCAAAACCAAACCAAAACAAAACAATCAAACTAAACCAAACCAAACAAATAGCTAAATAACACACACACACAAAAAACCCCAACTTTTGTTAAATCTTAGCATTGATTTAAGACAATATCCTGGTAAGAAATATCTCCATTGTAAGATAAAACTACTGCTCATACTTAATCTTGCTTGTTCAGAAACTTTAGGCTGTGATAAGGTTCTTTGAAAGTTGCACTTGTGATACAGAACATAAGAGGAAAAAAAAATTCTTTAGCCTTACTTGGTATAATACGTTGGTGGTATTGGCAGATGTGAGCTGTTGTTTCTACTTATGTGGCTATACTTTTTTTATGCACAAAACCATTTATAAGGATATCATCAGGATATCCTGATAGGGTATCATAGTGTGTATACAGGTGTGCACTCAGTCAGTTTTCTGAAGAAAGTTTTCCAACAGTATAAACTATAGCTTAACATTTGATACAGTTAAGCAAATTACACTGTGTGATGTTTTATCCTCAGGAATGACCTTGCTTGCAGGAAGGGTTATATTAGCTTTTTGAACTCTGACTATCTATCCTATTGACTTGCTGAAAATAGAAATGACAGTAAAAGAATCCAAGGGCAAAATATGTAAGGAAGGGACAAATTATGAACAAAATGCACTTGTTGAGACATCTCATTTTTATGTCTCACACCTTTTAAAATTATTGTAATAAGATACTTCTAAGAGTTCTTACTGATAGTTAAGTATCACAGAATGGAAGCGAACATAAAGATACAAAATAAATATCATCAAAGCTGGGCATTTAATTATTATTTATATCACTTTTATGTACAAAAACAGGAATTAATAATACTTGTCCTTTTGTACGTGGCCTGCAATATAATGATATTACAAGGGTGTTCTCTCCAAAATGAATTATAGTTATAAGGTTAAATGAAAATAGGTTTGCTATATTATTTTCTTTTTAAAATCACATTATGCACAGCAACATTTGTATCCTGTCTTGAAAGTCAAACTGAAACAAAAGCTTTTTAATACAAGTTAAGCACTATTTTTAATTAGAAACAGAATTTAACTATTTGTGGGGTTTTAGTTAATGTTTAATTTTCATTAAAACAGAAAGTAACAAGTTATGTTATAGATATTGACTACATTAGCTTTAAATTGTTATAAATTAATTTTGAAATGTGTAATGGTATGTTATGCTGTGCCTTTTTATTTCAATGCATGGTATAAGTTCACACACAAAAAACTTGAATATATCAAAGATAAGGAAATCACTGTTATTTCCAGACAAGATACTGAGGGATCTGTCAGTTCCTTGAAACTGTAATGATTTCTCAATGAATAAAATAGTATAAATTTTTAATACTTATGTTTAAAAAAATCTTTGTGAAATAGATAAACTGATTTTAAAGGATAACACAAATTAAATTCATACACATTAACAGTGAAACATCCGGTTCCATTACAGTGTGACTAATAGGTAGCCACTGAATAATATAGAAGTGGCTTGTATTTCAACAAATTTGGGGTTTTTTTCCTTTCAATGTTTTTTAATTTTCTTTCTCTCCTTTCTTGCAATCACAAGACTAAAAGATAGCTTCATTTTAAGGAGGAAAATCAGCTACAAACTCCGTGGTAAGTAATGATGTTGAGAGAGAGTAGGTTAGGATCCAAATTCCTTTATTTGAAAATTCTGTATGGCTTAATAAGAATCTACTGGATGTATCTTCAAATTCTTAAGACATCTTAGGCTCACTGGTTTTTGGTTATCTGGCTTGCAATGACTTTTAAACCATGAAGAACTTAATGAATGACAGTAAAAAACAAGAAGAAAAAAAGAAATGTTATATATAGTATAGAAGAAAAATATTTAAAACATTAATGAGTGAAGAAGGGACTTAGTTTTGATGTGTACAAATGCCCGCAGAGATCTTCTGTACCACCTTGATTCAGGTGCCATATTGATATCTTGGTTGTTTGATAGCCATATTATTGATGCACTAATGACTTTTAGAAGATTGGTGATATTCTTGCTACCCACTATACACAAAGGTAGCCCAAACAACCATTTCTGGAAAGCAATAAACCTAAAATGCAAAATCCTAAAGACAAATGGAATAGTTATAATTATTTATAAACATCTTGCAAGTAATGAGACTGGTTCTGTATAAGAAACTCCAAGAAAGCTCAGTAAAGTAAGTTGAATTATTTATGCTGTTATATCATAATATTTAAGTACCTGGCTTTTGAATATATACTTGCTGTGCTCCTAATAAGCAAGGTTTTCATTAGCAAACCATTTTACTCTTTCATGTTGTACACATGCCATATTATACATGATGAGCTACTGAAGATTTCAGAAAACACTTTAGATGTTCTTTTTCTGATAAAAAAGTAGAAGGATGTAATCCACCTGAATTCTCCCAATGGCAGAAACATCAAAGGTATGAAATAAAATTCTGATAGCCATGACCCTGATTTTAGTGGTGTATATTTTTCAGTCAGAACTTAAAGCACTGGGGTCAGATAGCAAATACCCTACAGGTTTGCTACTGTAGATGAAGTTGTAAACATCATTATCTTTTCAAAGGAGTTCAAATATGACAATCATTAACTTTGCATACTCAGCACTGCATGTTAATCTGACAAGATCAATATGTTGCCCAAAATTGCAGTGCTTTTACTGCTTATTTTAAGGGAAATAAATCTCACAAATATATTAACACTTCTAGAGTGTGCAATGAATAAATGTCATTAAAGTTAACAGTAAATATTTCCTAGATGTTAGTAATTTAATACAGAAACTTAATCATTTTTATATTTATAATGCGATATTGATAATATTCATAATGCAATATACATATCTAGAGCTGATGAAAATGAAAATAAAGGTGCAAGTTAAAGAGTTGTGATTTGATATACCGTACAGTGACATGATAAATTTTTCCAGCATTTATATTCTGAAGTCCTTGCATGGAGTACAGTTGTTTTCCAGCAGAATCCTGACACAAGTTCCATAACAGTACAGGTGAGTTTGCAAGTTATTCAGAGACTTAGAAATTTCCTCAAGGACTTCAGTATGCCTTGTAATCTTTTATTCATGCATGTAAAGCAAAGAAGAAAATAGATGTTGAGTTGTACAGGTAAGCCATTTGAATATTTACTATTGTTGAAATAAATCTATTTCTAAAAAAACCAAATGGATTTTGGTAGGTTATTATTAAAATACCATGCATTCTACTAAAACTCTATATGTGTATCACATTTAATCTGAATTCTTTATCGATATTTCAGAAGTGAAAATGTAATTTTTTGACTAAAACCAGGGACTTTTTCATAAAACTCAAAACAATGTTGCAGTAAATTAGTACAGAAATTGAGAGTTTTTTCTAATTCAAATTAAGTAGAAAACAATGCTGAATAATACAAGATCATTTTGCTATTCCTGGAAGCTTTTCTGATCATTTATCTTTGTATTTCCATTCTTGAATAACTTGATGTCCGACTCATTAGAGCTGAATTAGTCCTCTCCTGCTTTGTTTTTCACTCATGACTATTTATACCAAGATCAATAAATTCCATTTACTGAGATTCTGAGTATCAGAGTATCAAGGTTATAAAAGACATATTTTGAAATTGCAACTCATATTTCTTTTCATCCAACCTTATTCACATATAAGAGCTAATTCCTGATCTGCTATTGACCTTGAGACAGATATGATTAATGCTTATACAAACAGTTCTCCTACACAAATAGTAAAATTAGACCAAGATGTATATTATTCATTGTATTTTTTTTCAGTTAAAAATGTGGGAAAATTTGCAGATGAAGAGAACTGATTCTTACTGTTTTCCAGACACTTTACTGCCAGAGTAAAATTAAAAGTTGTTATAATAAACAAATAAAGTCCATTTTTATGAGGGAGCAGCAACAACTAATAAGATGAAGAAATATATACTACCTGGAAACATTCAGAACTACTTTTGACATAATATTTTGACCCCTTAGACTTAGCTGAAGGCCAGAATTCTAGTTGAAGTGACAGGTTGATGCTATTTATTAACCTCATATCCAAATATTTTAAAGAAAATAAAACAAATGTCACACTAACATTAGAAAACTGAAAAATTAATTTCCTTTCTTTGACACTGTAGTATTCGATACTATATAGTTAAATAATCATAGGAATACTGGTGGTTCAAGGTGAAATCTGGGAATCTGTATCATAGAATTGTAGAACAGTTTGGGTTGAAAGGGTACTGTAAAGGATATCTAGTCTAACTGCTGCTTCACTGAGCATGATCTCTTTGGCTAGGTCAGGTTACTCATAGTCCTCACTGTCTGACCTTGAATGTTTCCAGGGATGGAGGAAGAATGATTGGAAAATGGCCCAGCAGAAAAGGACTTGGAGTTGCTGGTTGACACAGCTGAACATGACCCAGGGAGTGCCCAGATGGCCAAAGAGGTCAATGGCATCCTGGCCTGTATCAGCAATAGTGTGGCCATCAGGACCAGGGCAGTGATTGTTCCCCTGTACTCAGCACTGGTGAGGCCACACCTTGAATCCTGTGTTCAATCTGAGCCCCTCACTTCAAGAAAGACATTAAGGTACTGAAGTGTGTCCAAAGAAGGGCAATCAAAGCAATGAAGGGGCTGGAGCGCAGATCCTATGAGGGATGGCTGAGGGGAGCTGGCTTTGTTTAACATGGAGAAAAAGAGGCTCAAGGGAGACACCATTGCTCTCTATAACTGTTTTGAGAGGAGATTGTAGTGAGGTGGAGGTCAGCTTCTTCTCCCAGGCAACCAGCAACAGGACAAGAGGAAATGGCCTTGAACTGTGCCAAAGGAGGTTCAGGTTGGATATCAGGAAGATTTTCTTCACAGAAGGGGTTTTGAAGCCTTGGAACAGGTTTCCCAAGGAAGTGGTGGAATCACCATCCCTGAAAGCATTCAAGAAACACCTGGATGTGGCACTTAGTGTTATGTTTCAGTTAACAAGGTGATCTTCAGTCACAGACTGAACTTGATGATCTTGGAGGTCTTTTCCAACCTTAATGATCCTATAATTCTATCTACCACTTTTCTGGGAAACCTGTTCCAGTGTTTCACTGCCCTCATAAAAATATATTTCTTCCTTATAGCTAGTGTAAATTTGCTCTCCTTAAGTTTAAAACCATAACCCCTTGTCCTGTCACTAGAGGTCGTACAAAAATGTTTCACCCCGTCTGTCTTACAAACTCATTTTAGGTAGGAAAGGATACAATAAGATGCCTCCAGAGTCTTCTCTTTTCCAGGCTGAACAAATGCAACCCTCTCAGCCTTTCCTCAGAGAAGTGCTCTAGCCCTCTAGCTCTTTTCATAGTCCTGGTCTGCACCTGCTCCCACAAGTCAATGTCCTTCCTGTGCTGAGGACTCAAGAGTGGGATGCAGTACTCCAAATGGGGGCTCTCCAAAGCAGAGTAGAGGATGGTCAGTTCATTAGTTAGGAGGATTAAAAAAAAAAAAATAATTACATGCAGTAAGATGGTGATGAACTTTCATACTTCATAATCTGGTTTCACAGGGAATGTTTATTAAAGATGAATAGCATCATCTATGTCTTAGGAAAAAAAAAAAACAAGTGCTATCTTTGTAGGGAACAGACTGCTGTTTTGGGATGTAGCATAATTAGGTACAAATCAAAAACATGTGACTCAGCATCTCAAAATATATAAAAAGCCTTTCAGACATGGTGGGGTTCATTTTGATCCAGGTTTTATAAGTTATCTTTAGTATCTAGTCTAAGTTAATTTTCTCTCTATAGTTTGTGAAGAAAAGTCAGAACCTGGAAATAAGTTCATCCTGATTATGTCTGACATCTCACTTAAAAAGAGACAAATCACTATCGACAACAAGCTTAAATTAGATACTATCCACTGGATGACCAATATTAAATGAGATTCATCTCTCCTTCAGTCTGTGATGGTTCAATGAGGAACATGCAAGAGTAAAACACTGATTTACTGCTTCTAATTAAGCAACACATTTCTATATATGAGTCAGAATAGATCTTCCACTTGCCTAAGAACAATAAGATTAAAAAAAAACAGAAAAAAAAAAAAAGAAAAAAAACAAAAACCCCCAGCTCTGAGTCACCTGTTAAAAAAGCAAATGAATGTGTTTTCAGGATCAAAATTTAAGAGTCTACATTCCTTTCTCCTTCTGGTTCTAATAACAAATTTATTAATCTCTTACTGAATTCCACCCTTTTTCTTTAAACATTTAACAGATGAAGCTGTTGAAGCTATTGTTCATTAGTCTCAAACTAACTTAAATCCTATTATCATCCTTTGAGTATCAATTTCTTCTTAGAGTTCAGAAAAGAGTTTTATAACACAGCAATGGCTAAGTGCTTCCAATTTACTTTTATGTCTTAATGCATTTCAAAAACTTCTAGTGTTGAGATTACAAAGAGAAAGTTGAACACAGAAAGTCAGAAAGGGAAGAAATGAAATTTGTAAAATAACAGGTAGAATCTTTTATGCTGAAAAGTTCAAGTATATTTACAAAAGTGATTTTGCCTCTGTGTCCATTTCTTCCCTACTGTCAGGCTGGCAATTTGGCTTCAGATGTGTCATTGTCATTTTTCAGCACAGAAAGTCTAACAGAGGAAGGACAATAAAAAGGGGAAAGAAAAAGAGAGGTCAAGAAAATTCAAGGAAACTAGATTTTTTTGTATCTTAGCCAAGTTTTAAACATGCTTTTATAATAGGTGATAGGCAGAGGTCCATTAAATGGACATGTCCTATTAATAATTGAAGCTCAATGAACAAAATGCTCATCTCACTTTTATTCTAAGGTGACATTTTCAGATAAGTAATAAATAATTTGTGCTCATTCATAAAGGGAACATATCATGGCAACAAAAGTCTTCAAAATTTCACAGATAATGCACATATATTTTATACGTCTTACTTTATAAAGTTTCATGGTAATTGGCAAGTTTTCATTGATATAGTGGAGGTTCTTAAACATGGAAAAACAAATTCTAGACTACTTTCATGCAGTCCTTACTTTCAAGTAAATATAAGGAAATACAGTGAAGATGCGATGGTTTGGAGGTTTTGTCTAGACTTTGCACCAGCATAACAGAGAATCTAAATTTGTTTGCTGTTACTCACAATACTTCCAAGCTACCTAAAAGAATTTATTAGCAGCTGAGGTAAGTATGGTATCTAAGATATCCATAATTAACCGAAATTAATCTACATGAAATCTCTGTTTTTCTGGAGCACTGACTGTAAAGAACGTGAGATACCTTAAGGATTCTTGCCTAGCATTAGGCAACTAAGTTTAGGCAAACAAATTAAATATTCATTTTCAGTGTCACATATTTTTATACTGGGAGATGGTCACTGAGATGGTCATCTCAGTGGCTCTAACTAAAACAACTACTTTCTTTTATGATCAAATAAAAGACTGCAGGTTTTTCAAGGCCAGTTAAACTCACAAGTTTGGCTTCCAGTCTAGGAATGAAGCAAATTAAAAAAAAAAAAGCATTTCATGCATTCATGTAAAACACTGAGAACCAAGGTGAAGGGTTTGACAATGGAAACTGCCAGTTATTGACAAAGATTTGTAAGTCTCAAGAGTATTATTCAGCTTCTGACTAAACTTACCTATCACAAAATGTACTAGAAAAGCCAAGAACAACAGAAGAGTAAAAACCAAAATCACTCATTTATCACATTGCATTTATATTTTTGTAGCCCAATATCCTTGCTGGTTAAATGACTGGGACTACAGATCCACCTCAGCTTGGCAAGTCATCTAAAAATCTCTTTAAAACATGTTAATATTATCAGTGTTCAGTGGTATATGCTTGAACATAACTTATATTAGATTCTGTTAAAAATGTTGTTAAATTCTGCTTTATTCTCAAAATGTTACTCATTAGAAATGAAGATTAAGGTTTCAGAGTAGATGATTTTATACGCAGAAAAATCTGTTTCAATTTATTATAAGGCCTCTCCTAGCTATGTAAAGTGCATAAAACTCAGCTTTTACTTTTCTGTCAAGAAGAAACTTACTAATATCGAAAACTTTTTTACAAGCAAAAAACCATGCAAAACCAAATAAACATTAAAGGAAAATGCTGATAAAGCATCATGACTCAATTTTTAATGAAGAAAATCTAATAACTATCTCAGTGATCTCAACCTAGTTTGAGAAATATTTTGCATCACTTTTACTACGGATCTTTTTCAAAAAAGTTATTTTATTTCATTAATTCTGTGTATAGGTATATTATATAGTTATTTTTTAATATATATATAGTTATATATATATAATATATATAGCTATATATATATAGTATAGGTCATATTCATTAGGTATGTAAATAGCAGAAAAAAGTAGATAAAACTGCTATGCAATATCATGGGCATTGGTATGAGAGATCACAAGTGGTTTATCAGTTTTGGAGCAGATACTCCTTCCTGTGGTATCAAGGTCTCTGCTGGAAATAAGTATATATATATATATTATTTCTATACTCTCAAAGTAAATACATGCTAACTGTCTCAATTGTCATAAATGTACAGAATATATAATCAATTTTCATTTAAAATTCTGAATGTCACATTTAACTCTTCCTTCTTCAGAGAGATAATATAGAAAACTCTATTTATAACCCTTGTTCCAGGAACATTTTTAAACTGTGAATTTCTCAATATATCTCTGAACTGATAATTCAGTTTATTTCTTACAATGCTTTTTATTATAGACAGTCCATTTGAAATGATTTTAAACATTTAGATAAATATTTCCCAACCTCAAACCTAACAAATTTTGTAACCTTGTAAATAAATATTTTGTTAATACAAGTGATTTTAGTTTTTTGGACAAAGCATCACAAAATTCATGCAATGTAATATTTTAGAATGGAATCTTTTGAAATATAAATTTTATAAATTTAATTTGTACATGGTATAATATTGCCTCAGTCATATTTTGTGCTGTAATTAGGAAGGAAGGAAGGAAGGAAGGAAGGAAGGAAGGAAGGAAGGAAGGAAGGAAGGAAGGAAGGAAGGACCTCTAAGTCATGTCAGTAAAAATACAGTGAGACATGAATTTAATGAATATTGTATTATTTTTGAAGTCAAGAAGATAACAAAACAATAAAACCTTTGCCAACAGGAAAAGAATCTGACAGTTAAGAAAAGTAATATAGCGATGAAAATAAATGAAAGACAACTCTGAAGAAAACAGTACAATAAGAAGTAATTAATTTAAATGCAATTTGAGAAATACAACATGCTATTATAGAGAATAGGTACATGAAGATTTAAATGAGAAGAATTATAAATTCCTGAGTGTTAGCATAGTTTATTTTGATATTTTTATGTCAATAAAACTTCACTGGTGTGAAAAGAATTGAAACTAATGAATGATGATTAACAACAAAGCTGAAGCCGTGTTTTAAGTCCACCTTCACAGGAAAAATAAAGCCTTTCTGAGAGATGAGTACTAATCTAAGTGAATCACACTGCCATCTATTTATTGCTTCCAAAGATCAAGGTTTGCTTTAGAAATCTGCACAGTATTTGACCTGGAGAGCTGCAGGTGACCAATGGCACTTTAATTAGTTCAGGCTCTGGATCAATCAATTCTTAGCTGGTGCCTGACAGTTCGCATGCTTTTGACATTATTGATCTTTGTCCATTCATTCATCTTCTTTCCTTCTAAGTTGTTTGGATTCCTTAATTCTCTGTATTTTCTCTGTCATCTTTCTAATCACATGCATACGAGTCATTGCAATAGATCTTCATCTGTTTCACTTGTTCTTTTCCAAGACATTCAGTAAATCCTCCCATTAAAATTTTATTTTAAAGATTATTTATATATGATTGAGTTATTTTTGTTGATCAGAGATAAAATCTTTGTTCAAACATTCACTATGACTGCTACATTTCTGAAGTGATTTAAAGAATACCTTTCTAACAGCTGATGCTGGAGAACACTGTTAAATGATGCCCTGGTTTAGGGAAAAAAATAATTTTCTGAGGGATCACTAGATATTCAGTTTGAAATACAATTCAAAATTAAAATTTTTTCAGCAAATCCTGATTCTTCTTTGCTATTTTTAAATTTTAATGGAATGAACAAAAACTATCCACCTGTCGTACACATCAGTGTTTGACCACCTCTTGCCTCTCATTAGAGAGCGTTCAGTGGTCATGAGAACTGCTATGAAGGAAGTTGTATGTGAATGGAATAGAACCTTGGAAGCAATAATTCAAATATTATTTGGAAGAAGACCAGCTAAAACTTATTGCTGAAGTTGGAAGGCCTATTATCTATGTTCAAAAAGAAATAAAAAATGTAATGTCCATTAAAAAACTTTGTAAACTAGTTAAAAACTCCAACTGCAATCCTCGAGTAACACAGGCTCACAATGTATATAATGATCTGAAAATGGCACTTTCTATTTATTTTTATGAAGGAGGAAAATTATCAATATTGATGGTGGAAAAAGAGTATCATCTATGACAGCAGGTCCTTTTCTGTTCCTGATACAAAAGAGTATTGCATTATTGTTGCCTTAAGGTTGTTCTGATATCACACTTCTTTTTCTTGCTGCTTATACTTTTCCTGTCTATTCTCTTCTGCTATAAATGATTACATGCTCAACATATAAAAATAACAATCCAAAGATGGGGAAAACTTTCATTTGTATCAGAATCTGAGAGTACTATTAATAATGAGCCTCATTAGACTACACTCAAGCTTTCCTTAGCTACAAAGTACTACAATATAAGTCACTGAAAAAACAAAGAAAATAATTATGACCTTATCAGTTCCTTCCAGCATGACTCTCATCTCTGCTTTTATTTTGAGAGGAGATGAGAAAGGATTAATGAAATTTAACATAATTATTGGAGTAAATTTAAAAGGATTGAACAAACCATTCTATATTTGGCATGGTGGAGGAAAGACAGACAAAAGATGGAAATACAGATATCTAATTGCAGCTTTAATTTGAAAGGATTTTCAGGCAACAACACCACTTTTCAGGCAAAAACACAAGTATTCTCACTTGTTTGTCATCCTTAACCTTGTCTGTGTGGATATACATATACACACACAGGCACACACACATATTTAAAATATTATTATAAGTATTAATGTTTATCCTGATAAGCTTGAAAGCTGGAGGAAAGGCAAATCAGATTCTTTTGACTCTTTCTACAACTGTTATGACAATCTCAATAACAGTGTTAGCTTTCTAATATTCCAGTGAAAACCTTAAATAATTATTGTCAGTTCTTTATGAAAGCCACATTTGCTACTTGCCTTTATTTAAAACATAAAGAAAGAAAAAAAAAATCATCACACACATCTGTTTCTTTATTATAAAAAATTAGTGGGCTAGACTTCATGCACAAAACAAAAGGCATTATGTTGTAAAAAAGTTTAAACTTTGTTTGCGTATGTACTGAACTGTTTTTCTTTCAGAGGTAACAGATTTAGTTTGCTAAATTATCTATTGCACTGGAGATAATAAAATTTCATAGATCTTGAATGACAGCAGAATTCTCAAAATAAACTAGATATCTTCTGAGAGTATACATTGTCCTGGTGGGCCAAGGCAATATATGCTATCTTTTCTCTGAAGTCAAAAAGATTGAATGTATTCTAACCATTCTCCATTTTAAAGAATAGAAATATCTTTAAAGCTGAACAGTTTCTTAGCCATGGGGAATATTTTCTCAACACAGAATAAACCTGGATCTCTTTTTTACTTTTAATAATATCAGCATGTCCTCAAAATGTCTTTTTGGAAAAACCTGTTAGTGCAGCAAGAATAATTTACTGCTCCGTTTTTATAAAGGCATGACAAAGTATTATGGCACCTGACCACTGTGAATAAAAACACAGCTAGACATTAAATTAATGAGACTGGCATGAGATCTGGTTCCTACTCACCATTTTCAAATTTACTTTGTAGTGTCCTTTAAGATGGTGCAGGATTGTATCTATTAAAGTAGCATGCCACAAATATTCTGATAGGAAAATGCTATTCTGATGGAGTTTTGATGCTATAGGGCAATATGAATAATCTAATTGGTTAAAGTGTTTTTGCTGCAAACACACAAACATATTTCATTTTCTCCTTTTATTGATCTTCATCTTCTTATGAGAACTTTGGATCTACAATGATGTTGATTTTAACAAGTGGAACACAGATTTACTGTAAACCTGCTTGCAGCATTACAAATGAAACAACCCTACAAGGTAGAAAATAATGAATCAAACTGAATTTTCTTTTTCAGAGATGCCATATTATTAATTTCTGTCATGCAGAATTCCACTCTGATATCCTGATATAAAACTAATTTATATTTAGAATTGCGGAGGAATTGGGCTGCATAAAAGAACACAATAAATGTTTATAGCACAGTCACATCTCCTAAGGTATTGCCATCTTTGTAATTGTGAGTGTTTATTTCTATGTCCATCCTTTAGTAAGTGATTCTTCAAGTATTGTATGAATTAATAAAAAATAAACATAAAAATATTTTGCATCATTATGCTGACAACATCCTGTTGAAATTTAGCATTGTGAGATATAGAATGGTCAACAAATAGAGGAAAATTGATCTAATATAAATCTAACACTATCTATCTGTACAGGATGATTAGAAGAAAAAATCCAAGAGGGACACACAGTACTGTAACTGCCCATAGTTAACAACATTAAAAACACCTGGGTTTGGTTTTGGACAATGAGGGGCTAAGGTTAAAGAAACTGATATCTTTGAGGGTTGGGGTGTTTGTGGTTTTTTCCCATCATCATTTGATCATAACTTTATATCAAATATAACCACTCCATCTCAAACCATAATATTTTTTTAAATTATTATAGGGATGGCAAGACATTGAAAGAAAAACTCAAGGCAAAGACATGCCATGGATTTCCATGTTTTTAAACACTTCATTCCATGAGTGTCCATTAACAAAATAGCTTCTTAAAAGATCAGCTGTGAAAGGAAATTCTTACTATTGGTATGTTTCTTATGGATACAATAAGACAATATTGTTATTATCATATGGCACCCATTAAGCCTTCATGCTTTCATATAGTCAATAAACAAAGCACTCATGAACAGAACAGTTGTAGACTTTGGTTATCCTGTGTTTGCATTTTTTAAAAAACTTCTGATTCTCCCACTTTTTAACAGTGGGGTTATATAAAAAGCAGTAGAAAGAGACAGATAACTATACTTGAATATTAATAAAAGTTTGACAGCTATTCCTGGGATTTTTTGTCTCCACCAATAAGAACTTCATACATAGTAAAGTGTGTATTACTGCTGTTCATACACAAACTGGCAAACAAATATTCGTATATTCTGAGCAACCTATGAAAAAAAATGCTCAGTTTATCTCAGAGAGTCAGAATCTTTTCCTTCAGCACTACCTTCTCTTTAGTATTACTAGTTCTCTTGTATCCATTCTGTCTAGCTCCATTTGCTTTCTCACTCAGCCTGTCCATCCCTCATTTGCTACACTTTTCACTCTTTAACCATTGTGGTGTTGTTTAGAGAAAGGAGCTGCCTGTGTAGTGGGAAATTTAAAGGAGAATTTACAGCTGCTAAAATTACCTATAGTATTTATTCTTTCTCTGAGTGATAGATCTCCATCTATGAAAAATATTCTCCAGATTTTTAGGATTTTAATTACTTTTTATGTCATGCATTTATAAGTAACTTTAAGATCATTGAAACACAGAATAGTTTTATTAGAAGGAACTTTAAAGATCATCTGGTTACAGTCCACCACCATTGGCAGAGACTCCTTCAACTAGACCAGGTTGCACTGGACCCCATTATACATGGCCTTGAACACTTCCAGAGGTGGGGCATCCACAACTTTGCTGGGAAAATTGTTCTATAGCCTCACCGCCCTCCTTTTTAAATTTCTTTCTAAAGAAAGTAAAGAATCTCTTTATAATATCTAATATAATTCTGCCCTCTTTCAGTCTAAAGCCATTCACTACATGTCCTGGTAAAAAGTCCCTCTTCAGCTTCCCTTTGGGGAAAGCCACAAAAAGGACACTCTGGAGCCTCCTTTTTTCCATGATGAACACCCCCCCAACTCTCAGCCTTTTCTAATAAAAGAGGTGCTCCATCTCTCTAATCATTTTTGTGGGTCTTCTCTTGACTTTCTCCAATAGGTCGATGTCATTCTTGTGTTGAAGACCCCAGAGCTGGACACAGCATTTCAAGTGTGTTCTCACCAAAGTGGAGTAGAGAAGCAGAATCCTCTCCCTCTCCCTGCTGGCCATGCTGCTTTTGCTGCAGGCCAGGACACATTTAGATTCTGGGCTGAGTTGTTGGATCATGTCCAGCCCTTGATCCACCAGCACCCACAAGTCCTTCTTGGCAGGGCTGCTCTCAATTTGTTCATCTCCCAGCCCATACAGTTACATGCTGCTGCAGTGTTTTGCACTTGAACTTATTAAATTTGGATTCCCATGGGCCTACTCCTTGAGCCTGTGCAAGTACCCTTAGATGCTTTGTTTTGTAAGAGAATGAAATAACAAAGATCTTGTAGCCATGTCACCACTGCACACAGGTGCTGCTCTGAAGTTGATTGGTACGACTGTACACTGATGAGTTGCATCCAGTAATGGCAAACCCAGTTATTTTTCTTAAAAGGCTTTGTATCCTTTGCTTCAGACTCCTGAGTAGCAGTTCTTGATAACCTGAATACAAATTAACACTACAAGTACTATATTTTATTAGCTTTTTAATGTACAACAGGAAGTACTTTTATAATGTCCTGATACCTGGAAAAACTAATTTGATAACTTTCCAAATAAGAACAGTGAAATTAATTTCCCACTGACAAGAAAAGTTAATGAAGTGGGAAATGTATTGTTGAAGAGCAACCTCAGTGTGTAGCACACTGTCCCACCATCATAGGCAGCTGACAGAAGAAAGCAATTCTGTGTGTAATCCATACAGAACCTTTTGTTGCTGTTTACATTTCTTGTTCTGCAAGAAGATAAGGGCTTGTAGCACTAGAAATATGATCAAAAGAACTCTGTTGTAGCGCCAGCATTTATGGAGTAAGCAGTTTCATGACAATCAGAGTAAAAAAAAATCTTCTGGATGTTGTTCTTCATAACAGTTGGAAAGAGAATATAATTTCTTTTATCCCAAGATTTAGGAAATAGAAGAATGTCAATACTAACCATCATCTCCAGAATCCAGAACTATTTGAAACTATTCAGTTACTTCTTAATAAGAACTATAATCTCTGAATTAGAAATGGTTATAACTAACTTTTGTTCTATTTTAAAATGTGCTGTTAACATCTGTAATTTAAAGGTTGTTTTTTTTTTAAATATGGAATGCATTCCTGTATCAGAAAGATAACTTTTCTCCATTTCCATGTTTTTCTTTACTTTGCAGGGGAGGAAAAAACTTCTTAGAATGCTCAGCATGGGTTGGACTCTGAAACTGTGTCGAGTGAGATTTGAAGCACCTCCTGTTCATAAGTGGGACTTGCAAACCTCAGTGTATGACAGCAAGATGGGTTGTGGTGAAATCCATCAGGTCTTACAGTCTAGTTTGTCTGGAAACCAGAGATGCAAAGCCTGCCTGAGAATGCACCTCCTCCCCAATTTTGGACACATGGTCACTTCCTCAGAACTTAACTGCTCTCTGGAAGAAGCCTAACTACTCTTTTAATTAACATCAATTCAGGGAAATAAAAAAAAAGGAAACTGATAAAATTCCAATATCTGACATCCTTGATCACAAAAAGGGTGATGTCCCACTCAGAGATAAGTCAGGTTATTAAATTCATAGAATCTTAGAATAATTTTGATTGGAAACGTCCTCTAGAGGTCGTCCAGTCCATACATGCTTAAAATGGAGCCAAAATCGAACCAATTGCAACCAGCTTCAAAGTCTGCTGAATTTCTCAGGGTTGTAACCAAGAGCCTTGAATATCTCAAAGGACAGCAATTCTATTACCTTTCAAATCAGCCCATTTCAACAATTGACCTCTCACACTATGAAACAAAGAAGTTTCTATCTAATTCAGATCAAAAGTAGGAAACAGACCATGCTGATAAAAGGTAAATTAACTTTGAAAAAGTAGAAGATGTCATGCATCACAGAATAAAGTCAATCCTTGCCTGGTTAACACATTTGTCCTTTGCCTTAATTCTTTTCAAAGACACTGGAATTTAAGTGTACAAGTACTTAAGTACAGCTACAAACATTGTTCATCCACATTTAATTTCATAGTCCCTAACAATTAAAAGTTTAGGAAGTCAGGAAATGTAGCAAAACAAACAATTTATGGTAGACATAGAATTTTTAGGGGTTTTTAGAATTTATTTTTCATTTTGATATAAATATCAGCAGTAACAGGAGAAAAATAATACATATTAACTAGTGGCTTAGTAGAATGTGGGAACTAAACTACTCACTTTAACTGATATGCAAAATTTCATATTTTTTGTAAACATGAACCTACTGCTGGAAAAGTGCAGTCAAGAGAAAACTAATACATCTATAAAGAGAAAAAAACATACTTGTGGTTGTACTTAACATGATTTAACAGTAGTTTGTTCTGATACCTGTGTCAAGGCAACCATTTGAACTACTGAAGTATTTTAAGTTTGAGTGCTTCATGTTTTTTTACTTTTAAGAGCAAGCATTAACAGTCCATTTGCTCACAGAAATGGACAAAAAGTCAATTTTTTGTAACCATGAAAATTTTCAATATTATTAAGAGTTTAAGGCTAATATATTCAGAGATTCTTCATCAGTGTCACCATGTCCAACCTACTTACAGATCTTTCTTAGTTTCTCTATGCTATGGTAAATTTTTGGGCAAAACAAAGGAGACATGACCCCATATAACAGTTGGTGAAGTCGGACAGAGTACAAGATGAGCTTTTGAAGTTTGCTAAACACAAAACACCACTATTCTCATATTGCTGTGATTAAGATTTAGGAAAAAATTAACTTTTTTTCCAATCTAATTCACTGATCCTAATAAACCAAAATAAAAGTGCATTACTTTTAAATATTTGTTTTCTTCTCTTCACTGACACCTTTCTACCTAAATGTCAAATTTTCAAGTAACTTTTTCATTTCAGTGTGAATATATTCACAACAAACATTCCTTATTTGCAATTCCTCTTCTTTTTATCCTGTCTCCTGGCTTTATCTTTTTGTCCATTTAGAAGGTACATATTCACCATCATGTATGTATTTACCAGATATATTTGTGTGTGTATTTGTTTGTATACATACTCATCAAACTAAAAGAATACAGAGTTTGCTTGACTGGCTAATCCCAGAGACAAAAGAAAATTCTTTGGACATTTAAGTCAGTAATGCCAAGAAACTACAGAGGAAATCTATTGAAGTATTCCAGCTGCCTTCATCCTGAGACTGGCTGATTCATTACTGCACAGCTGACAACTGTTTGATAAACGGAATAAAACCTTAATGACTAAGAACATGTGGGTGATGAATATTGCTGTGGAGCTCTTTATCAAATTTAATCCATTTGCCCAGCTATTGATCTAGCATCAGATGTAAAATTAGTGAAAAACATTGAGCATTTCAATTTTGTTCACTAAGATATTTCAATATAAAATTGGAGAAAACACAGATGAAGCCTATTTGCGTGCAAACATTTCTTACTTACATGTAAACATTTCCAAATTTGTCATAGCTGATATAGTTGACCTGGTGTTTTTGGATTGTTTTAACTGTTGTATGCTTTTAAAGTAGATATAATCCAAAGCTACTGATGTTGTTAGGTATTTTAGATATTTATATAGATATAGTTTATACTGCTGAGAGCAACATGGCATCTGAGGTGCTGAAAGTGACTGGAAAAAGGTTGTACAATACCTTTTACAGGTGAGTAGTTTTAGCCCAATTTGATTGTACAAGCAATATAACTTTAGCTAGCTGTTAGTTACAATCTTATGAATCTTAGTAAAGAAAATGTAAATGTCTAACGCATTGACTGTGCGCTGATTTTGTGTAGGGTTTGATTTATAATTGTAAATGTGTTTCAGGCTTAGTCTCAGCAGAAGGCCCCGTGGGAAAGGCAGAGCTGCAGGCTGGGCGGTTGGAAGTTGGTTGAGGGGTGAGAGGCAGTCAGGAGTGAGGAGAGAGTCAGCTGAGTGACAGCTGGAAGTGAGATTGTGATTGGCTGGAGAGACACGTGGACAGCGTATGAGCAGAAAGGTGATTGGATGGTAGGATGAGTGGACAGCAGCACTGCATCTGGGCCAGCCAATGGGTGCTCTCCTTCTGTTGAGTTCTGTTAGGTCTTGCTTTGGTTTCAGTTATGACAGGCGGAGAAGAATGATATATAAAGGGTGCGATTTCTACAATAAACTGATCTCCTTTGGATGCATAAGGGGGTCTGTGTGGCTTTGTTCCCCATTGCTACAATTTTGCATGGCCTGGTTTGTGGTAGCGGGGGAGGCACAGAGGTGGCTTCTATGAAGAGCTACTGGAAGCTTCCACCACGTCTGGCAGAGCCAATCTCTGATGGCTCTGAAGATGGACATGCTACTGGCCAAGGCTGGGCCAGTTAGAGATGATGGTAATGCCTCTGTAATAATGTATTTAAGAAGAAAATCAAAACAAAATGGTGATGTAATTTGAATTCCAGCAAGAGGGGAGGAGGAGGTGAGAACATGTATGGGAAACAAGAAATCCTTGTGTGACAAACTGATCAAAACTCCCGTGTCCTGTCTCCCTGTGCTGTCAGAAAGAGGGAGGGGTTGGGGGGAAAAAAGGTGTTTTTAAGGGCTTATTTTACTTCTCATTAGCCTCCTCTGATTTTGTTAGCAATAAATTCACTTTGTCCCTCTATGCTGAGCCTGTTTTTCCCTTGGAGTGCTTTCTCCTGGTCCTTATCTGAACTATTGAACTCTTCATTAAATATTTCTCTCCTCTGTCCAGCTGTTGCAGGGGACGGTGAGTGAGTGGCTTTTGTGGGTGCCTGGCATTTGACCAATGTCAAACCACAACAGACTATTAAAAAAATGTGTTTTTAACCACTGAAATTGGTGAGTGTTAATGTTTTGATGTTGAAAGATCAGTCTCTAATGATTTTCATGAATTTGATAATATTACCTTACGAGCCTTCTGTAGCCACAATGAAGTTACTGTTGCGAAAAAAAAAAAAAAAGACGACATTCTATCTGGAACATGAGGAGTAAAAAATATCCTTTGCTGGGAAATTCACATAGTTTGGCCATTAAACAGTTGCAGTTAGATTGTTTGAGTTGTTGTTCAAAGGACATGGCTGAAGAAAATGTGCATACATGTTAAGTATGTGTTAAAAATTATTTATTTGTGGAAGTGAAAGCATGTTTTTAAATGTACCAGTCTGGATGTTTTAATAGGAAAATTTCTGTTGTAAGAGATTCTGCATATTTACACAGACAGAAAATCATAGCATTTGAGTAGTAGGTTCCCTAACTAGGTATTTTTAGTATCTAAGAGAAGGCATTTTTTTATGATTTCTGTAAAAATAAAGCAATTATACTGAAGTTTTTTCTTTTAACGTATGATAACAGAATACCGTATTTTAAAGAAAATTACCAAAACTGAAGTCTGATCTAACCTGAAAATTCAATACCTAATGGATACCTCTGGGTTGTGTCCAGTAGAATTTCAGATATCTCCAAGGATGACAACTGAAGCATTTGGCCTCTCACAGAAGAAAAAAATTAAATTGTAAATGTATAATTGGAATATTTGGTATTGTAGCTGTATTTCTCTTATCTTTTCACTTTGCAACTGTGAGAAGAGTCTGGATCTGTTTGATATATAGGCTTCTATTTGGTGGATAAGACTGTAATTAGGCTGGTCTTTAGCTTTTTCCTCAGGCTGAAGAAATTCTGCTCCCATAGTTTCTTCTTGAATGTCATATTCTCTAGCCCCCTAATCATCCTGCTGACTCTTTATTAATTTTGATCAAATATCTCATTGTCTTTCTTAAGCTGGGAAACCTAAACTGGATACAGTGCTCCAGGTGCAGGGTTATAATTCGCAATCAATTCCTCAACACATTGTGGTTATGCTGTCACTAATACATGCTTCTGTTTGGTTGGCCTTCATTGCTTCAAGAGTCTACTTTTGAATTGGGTCCATTTTTTTTGTCTGCCAGGAACATTTGGCCTTTTAAATGCAAAGTTCCTTCCAAGCCTGTTGGTTCTCAGCCTGTATTGTCATATGTGGTTTGGTTTTTTTTTGAATTTAAACTTTCTTGAGCTTTCATTCAAGAAAGACCTAGCATATTCTTCCAGCCTGTCAAGGTTTATCCAAAAAGCAATCTGGTCTTCTAGAAATTCTCTCCTTATAAAGAATAATATTTTTTTCCAAGCTAACAGAGCTACAGCAAGGGAATGAATGATGCTCAAAGTTTTCTCTCTGTGTCCATGATAGAGTTTTCATTCCCACTAAAAGCAATAGAGAGAGACCCTTACAAAAAAAACAGCCCAAATGAGTAAGTGTGAAACTATTTTAGACTGGCAGACTTGACAGAGGAGGTAGAGGATGTGAGTCCTGTTCTTAGACAAAACTTTTCTCGTGTCTAACTACAATATACACCACTGTCAAGAGAAAATAGAAACAGTTGGCAGCAGCATACAAAAGCATTTCCCAAAGGTAATACTAGCAATTTAAATACATTAACCATGGACAAAAATGGACAGCATCTTCAATTTGAATAGACATTTTCTGGGCATTCAAAGAGCTCTAAACAAAGATGTTAAATCTACTGAAAAGCTGTGAGGTACAGCAATAAAAGAGAAATACTGATGGAGATTATTTCTGTCCTTAATTGTCCATGTATTTTATGACATTCATTCTTTCTATTAGAAAAGGTAAATACTGTGTTTGCTCTTAATAAAAAGGATTAATTTTATAAAAGTCACATTAATTCTTATATTGTCCATAATTTAAATTTTATTTGCAAAATTTAACTTGATACAACTAATTTAATGGTAAATTTATGTCAAAGAAGGGTTTAGGTAAACATGGCTTTGAAGAATTTTTCTTGACTTTCTCATGAAGAATCTTTTTGCTCTTTGATGTCATTCTTGATGACCACAGGAGGCACAAGGAAATTTTCAACTGGCTGATAGGTTTTAGAGCTAGCTGGTAACTTAGTTGAGCCTACTCAAATTGTCTATGCTTAGCAACAGAAACAGATTTGTAATTCAGTCCTTCAATTAGTATGTCCTGATTAAGCTACAAGAAGAATAGCTGTTTAATATGACTCTTTTAACAGTCATTAAATTTCTTTTTCATTGTAGATATTCTCAATAGCCTCTTTATTTTAGAATGTTTCTCAAAGACCATAATTTCATATCTATTTCAGTGTCATGTTTTCCACTGTTCTTATAGTTCTAATTATTTTTTTATATAGCTATAATTTTTCTCAGTATTTTTGAATCTGGATTTTTTTTGGTAATATATATCCTTTTCTGGAATAAATAAGTTATTGTATAAAGCCGGATATAAATTAAAATGGAAATGCCAAACACTGTAAATCTGTTTAAAATTTATATGTAAATAAAACCAAACACATACCTCAGTGTCCTTAAATATAAATGGTAATAGAACCTGGTCCAAAAAATCGAAGAGATTAACTTTTCCACAACACATAGATAAATACACTTATTTTTCATGAGTAAAAAATGAATGAATGAAGTAGTCATGACCATGAAGATATATTTTTTCTTCTGTATGACTTTCTATGTAATGATGGGAGAAGAAAAATGCTCCTAAGTGGAGAACTGAGACAAAGAAGTTTTCTGCAGAAAATGTGAGTTGAGATGACATTTAAGATCAGATAGCTCGAGTAGAAAATGTGCTTGTTTTCACAAGCTGATGAAGGAGACCTAAATATGGCTGAACAATGCATATATTTACAATACTGTACCCCACTGCATCAGAAACAAACAAGTGGAATTGAAGGTCAGTGTGCACTTCACATCAGTGGGATTACAAAATGTTGTGATGGATGAACAGGGGAGCTTTAGAAAAGACAAATGAGGTAGGTAAGGGGGCAGTGTGTGATGCAAACAGGTGGCTGGAATGCAAGGGGATTTTACTAGGGAAAGGTCATGAGACAGTCAAGATTTTGTAGCTAAGAGTCAGAGGACAGGAAGGGTGCCAAGAGAGGTACCAGCTATGCCTAAGGAAGTAGATGAAGTCTTCTGTAGACAACAGGAAGAAACCCCACAATTTCCGGATTTGTCATTCATGGGGGATTTCAGCCACCTGGACTGCTGCAGAGTGAGTAGTATAATTGATTATACACAATCCAGGAAATTTCTGGTATGTGTTAGTGATAATTGATGCGGATGCTTCATGAGCTGAGTAGAGGGGATTTTCTGCTGGACCTGTAGATGCTCAAAAAATGGAAAGAACTATCTAATCTGTATAGGTTTACAGTAGCCTTGGTTAACAGGGATTGTGGACAGACGGGACCAAGATGTGTTAGAGTCATAACCATGGAATTTGAAAGAGCAGATTCTGGTTTGTTGAATGATCTGCTTGAGAGGATAGCATGGGAGACTGCCCTGGAAGGCCAGGGGCCTAAGAGATCTGGATAATGTTTGTGGTTGACCTCTTCAGAGCAAAGCAATAAAGCACAGAAAGTAAGGCAAGGCAGGTGGTAGGAACAGGGAATTTCTAATTGGGCTCAAATTTTAAAAGGAATTCTTAATAAGGGAGAAAAAAAGATGAGTCAGGAATACCAAAGCTCAGCTGGGTTGAAAATTGGAAAGGGTGTGAAGGTCAACAGGATAGTTTTCTATTAAGTACCTCAGCTGCAAAAGGAATAAATTTAAGAAGAAAATGAAATTAATTCAATTTGGATTTCTTTTCTAACAAAATTATCTTCCTACCAGATATTTTTTTTTATTCAGAAACAAAAAAAGCTGTAAGAACTAGGGGCTTCTTCTATTCATAGATATGCTGAATGAACTGCATCTATCCTTACCAAAATAGACAGAGAGTAATAAGAGGAGGTGATGAATCCTTTAATAAAATTACATATAAAAGAAATGGTACTTTTGTTTAATTTTCCTTTACTAAGTACAACAGAGAATGTATGGTATTTAAGAGGCACGCTAAGAGAATTTTAAGCACATCTATATATAAAGCCTCAGGTTTATGTTCTTAATCATCACATGCCATTACTTTCATATCTCAGTTACAGTATTTATAAAGAAAGAAAAAGTCTATTTTACTTTCTCATTAAGATGTTTGACATGCTACTTTAAATATGCAGCATTGGTATGGAACTTTACTAATAAAATGCTGGTTTTGTATTGATATATGTATGCAAAGACCTATATGTGTAATGTTAATATACTGGAAAAGCAACAGTTTCTCCTTCAATGACCCAGGTTAAGAAAAACATGGGTTTAACAAAAACAAAAACAAAAACAAAAACAAAAACAAAAACAAAACAAAAACAAAACACAACCAAAAAAACCAAAGAACAACAACAACAAAAAATCAGGAATGAATTTTTGAAGTATTTCCAAAAGAAAAAGAATCTTAACTTTTCTGTAATCATAACTGATTCTGCTCATTTCCTAGGCTGAAAAACCAAAGACATGTACAGTTGAAGCAATTATCCTGTAACTAATAGAATAATTATGGATTACAATTTACTTCCCATCTTTTCACTTTTCCCTTCCACGAGGAAAAGAAAGTTTCTATTTTTTCAAGATCTTGTATGAACACAAGGAAAAAAGAACAGATGCATTTCAACCTACTTGGTGATATCAAACTATGTCAAAAATATCAAAACCCACTTTCCGATATTGACATGCAGAGAAAAACAAGGTCTCAGACTGAGTATATCTGCAGCATAATGATGCAGATATAATCATGCAACATATTGTCTAACACAACATGATGATGAAAAAACCAAAAATATTTATGGACTTACAGAATTCAGGTTGGAAAAGACGTCTAAGATCACCGACTCCAGTCTTTGAAGTCACACTTGCCCTGTCCACCAGTAAACTACATTTGTAAGGGCCATATCTACGTAAGTATGAACCAGTACAAAGGGCATCAACCACATGAGTAATAGAAGTGTTAGTTCATAAGAAAGTGCTCAAACTGCAGGGTATACAGTGAGGGAGGGTTTGAGATTTTCTTCTTAACGACTGCTGTAGATATGAATTTTTTCTGCATCCTTCTCTATAAGCAAATCTAGTAGGTTTTGAACTTTTCTGTGATGTTGAGGAAGTCATAAAGCTGTATTTAAAATGAAGTATATTCAGTTCCTATCCAATTCACTATTTCATGTAATACCTTCACAAGTATCTAATACTAAGAAAGCCCAGACTGTCAGACGTGCTCATGGGTGGAGTTTTTTGTATGCTTTCCCGAGTCACACACAGATTTCTGCCATATATTTTTTGGAAAGCAAAGTGGATTTTAGTCTGAGTTCCCCCTTACACACATTCTCCTCCCACCACTATCTCTAATATCATTCCAGTGAAAAGTTAAGAAGAAAACATACTGAACTTTTGCGATAAGAAACATAGAACTACTGCACCAGAGATAGGATGGAGGACTTAAGAAGTATAATGCTTTTCTGAATTAGAGCTGCAGTAGAAAGTTTGTAGTATGTGATCTTGTAAAAATGAATTGTTCCTTGAATTTTAGTAAATAAAATTATTATGAAAACAGTATGCATGACACTATAGTTAGACTCCTCATCTAACACTGAAAACATTCTTTTTGATTCTTGGTCATAGGTAAAATGTGCTCTTGAGCAAAGGAGTTTTTTCTTCTCCAAGTATTTAGACATGAAATTGCCTGATCTAAAGCCCATAAAAATATTGAGTTTTTTTCATGTACTTTGGATCAAACTTTTAATTATATCTTGCCTTTTCCCCCTTAGTTTTTCCTTTTCTATTCACATACTATGAAGGAAGTCCAATGTAAGTGACACTGTATTGCAGAAATAAATCAAAAATTTAAACTGTGATACTACTGTGAAAACTTATGTTAAGTATTCACTTACTTATTAATCAAATTTCCTTTTAATGAAGGAAGAAACAATAGGATAGAAAGCAGAAGCCTCTTTGCAGATGGCAAACATTTATATTTCAAACACATAATTTGTTCAGATTTTAGAAAACAACACACTATGCAGGTTTTCTAGGCAGAAATCAAAATAAAACTTTCAACAGAATCTGCTTATGCTAAGCTGACAACATAGAGGTGGAAAATAGATTTTAGCTAGCAAGGTTTTAAACCCATTTATCTCATTTCACTTTCCAGGAGAATATCTCATGTACCCAGATGTTGTTGTAAGCCACAGGAATACTCAGATGGCAGAAAGAACTTTGGCTTTTGTCTCTCTCCTTATCCATTTGTGAGTGTCCTAAGAAATATAAAATCCTGATAGAAGATGTCTTGGAAACACAGAAAACAGTTTTAGACTAAGTCATGGTTCCAAAGAGATACTTGCTCTTGTTTTATTCAAGAAACAGCAATATTACTATTTGACCCATAGTTTAGCACCCTAGCTGTTGTGTATGCCAATCTGACAACTTAACTGTCTCTAGAAAACATGCATGCATAATTTGCATTGGTGAGGTGCATGCCTACAGACAGCTGACTTTTAAATTTTTCAGTTACAAATATTGCAATGTCTAAATTATTTTTTTGTATTTTTGTGTTAGCTCTTACGTCTCAAAAAAACCCAAAACTGCTCCCCTGATCACTGAGAGGTGCTCTCAGGACATTTTAAAATTTGCTGGGTTTATTTTTATTTTTGGTGGAGACAAATAAATGTATTAGCTCATATCCATCTTGGAGCACAAAAGATCTTAGGTGGTCTCATCTCCAAATTTCACTGAATTTTTCCCATGGAAAGAAACCTGGAGGTGCTGATCAATGGCAAGGTGAACATGAGTCAGCAGTGCCCTGGCAGCCAGGAGGGCCACCCCCATCCTGAGGTACATCAGGCACAGCATGGCCAGTTGGGCAAGGGAGGGGATTATTCTGCTCTGCTCTGAGCTGGGGCAGCCTCACCTCCAGTGCTGGCGACAGTTTCCGGTGCCACAATATAAAAAAATAAAGCTATTGGGAAGTGTCCCAAAAAAGGCTACAAAGATGGTGAAGGGCCTGGAAGGGAAGCTTTATGAGGAGCAGCTGAGGTCACTTGGTCTATTCAGCCTGGAGAAGAGGAGACTGAGGGGAGAATTCATTGCAATCTGCAACTGCCTCGTGAGGGGAAGAGGAGGCAAAGACCTTGATGTCTTCTCTGTGGTGACAGTGACAGGACCTGAGGAAATGGGCTGAAGCTTTGTAGGGGAGGTTTAGTCTGGATTTTAGAAAACAATTCTTACCCAGAGGGTGATCAGGAGCTGGATTAGGCTCTCCATGGAAGTGGTCACCAAGCCTGATGGAGCTCAAGAAGTGTTTGGACAGTGCTCTCAAACACATGGTGTGATTCTTGGGGATGATCCTCTGCAGGGCCACAAGCTGGGCTTGATGATCCTTATGGGTTCCTTCCAACTCAGGATATGATTCTATGAAGGAAATGTCCAGTGTATTTCTGAGAGGAAAAAAAAAAAATTGGGGGGTGAGGAGGAATCGTTGGTTTGGTTTGGGTTGGGGTTTTTTTAAGAAAAGAGGGAGCAGAGAAAAAATATATTTCAAGTTTTAAGATCTCTGTAAGTAAGCACAAAATAATGCACCAAAAAAGAATAATTCTGTTCTTCTAACTTTTACTCAGTCTTTGTCACTCTTTCAATTGAATTTCAAAGGGTAAGGATGCTTTCATAAAACTAATTTTTTCTTCTTTTTCTGTTTAACCATTCTCAATGATGGTACGTCAATTGAAGTAATAACCTGTATTTTGACATCAAAGCCATTTACTTCTCATCCACTTGTACTGATGCAAATAGATGATTATGACTAGGTGGGGATGTAATAATCCAAGCAGGAAATCTCTTTAGAAATTAACTCTATGTTTATTCAAATATCTCTTGTATAAAAAGCCAGTTATAGAAATAAAGAGTCAAAATTGATTCTAAATACAATTCTTGTCAAAGTCTTTTGTGAAGCTGTAGGTAATCTCTAGAAAGATTGTATACTGTGCTTTATGCATAGTTCCCCCTTCAAATTCTTTTTGAAATTAGGAGTTTAAAAAAATAAGCATATTATTTCTATTGACACTTTCAAAGAAAAAACAGACAAACAAACAAATTTCTTCTGATACCTTCTAAGAAATGCAAAATAACGTCCTTCTAAGAAATGCAAAATAAATTTGAACAACAGTAACTCAAGTATTTCAAAATTACTACATTGTCCCTAAACACTTGATAGTTTTTAGAAACCTTTTAAAGAAACTTAAACGAAATAGTAGGCTTTATTTCTTTAAGGGTAATTTTTGACAGTGTTAGATGCAAAAAAAAATTGCATTTTCTGGATTTACAGTAATTTTCTTCATTTTATTTTCATCAGTGTATTTTATCTATCATGCAAAGTGTCACCTGAGGTGTCTCATTTTAAGAGGCAGTTAAAATGTAAGTCAGAAAATAACTGGGATTTGGGTAACACATCAGGTATTTACACAACAAACCTATCATTCATTGTGTTCTAATGACAAGCACCACAACATTTCTCTTTTATCTCATCTTAGCAAGCAGTATTCTCTCAGTCAATATTGAAAGCAATGGATAAAAGCATTGCTATTAGCAGCTGTACATGCAATTCTTGGAAGAAACACTAATGTTATGTATAAAGATTCTTGGAAAAAAGATACACATAAGTCAACAGGATTTCTATAATTACAGCGGAGAGCTTGAAAAAGCACTCTAAAAAAATAGTCCCTTTTTTCCATCATTTTCACTCTTTGTCATGTTTTATTAGATATCTGAAATGAAAATTCAGATCTAGAATTGTGAGTGTTCCAAATTTCAGTTCTGATACGACTCAAAGATATGACAGAATCTTTTATTGAAAGTAAAAGAGTGTCTATGCATTTTCATTTCTTCAGTCAGAATAGAGGAAGTTCTGGTTAGTTACTCTAATTAAGGTGGTCAATATTGACACCGAGTAGTGAGTTCCTAAAAAGCCAATAGATCCACTTCCTTCTCTGCAATTTAAGCTTGCCATATAACAAGAGTAAGATTTTTATTTTCGTTCTCTAAATGCAAGCTCTTAATGTTTTCAGAACACTGTTTTTGTTTAAGAGTTTGAGAAATACAGTAAGGAAGAGTTAATTCACAGTGTAACTGAGAATCTGAAGGATAATAACCATGATCTTTATATAAGGGGAAAATGCCCTATAAAAGAGTTGTGCTGTATGGCCAAAAAGACAGCATACTTTCCACAGTAAGTGCAAAATCAGACTGAATTAAGCAAAGGATGGACTCCAATTCTGACACTGAAATTCCAGCACAAGGAATAAAAAATGCTGTCCCATGCTTTTTGTATTCTCATTTGCCTTAGATCACTTTCAAATATTAGCCTTCAATCACTTTGAAGTACTAGCCCAAAGAAATTCACTTTTTCTTTGGTAATAGTTCTGATGGGATGTCAGCACTTTGAACTGACAATATCTAACATGTTATGTTTATGTTTTATTTTCATTATTGAAGGGGAACCAACATCAGCATGAAAAAGATAAAAGTACAAACATGTCAAACTGAACAAACAGTTACATTTCTTGTTTTTATGGAATTTATATTCACCTTCAGGAACAATAGAACAATTTAATGGAGTCATATTTTTTCTTAAGGGACACATCAACTGTAGAAGCTTTGATTTGATGTCAACACTTGGAGATATAATAAAGACTAATGCTGACTAAGTGTCAAACAGAAAACATTTAGAAAAATGGAAACTGGTTAAAAACAAGGTCTTCCATTGCTCTGTGAGATACTTGAGAGTTTTATAGGTTCTCTTCTGAATCTTTGGTGCTGAGCAGATTGCTCATACTGTATATGACAAGTTCTGCTCTAAAATACACACATGGATGTCCCAAGTACCATAGATTATCTCAAATAACAACAAACAGATATGGTTAGGCAGCTGAATTGAACAGCTATCAGTTATTATACTTTCAGAACTGAAACACTGAGTATATGTGATGATACCTGCACTTGGACACTCACATTTTGTTCTTTGCATTTTAGGTTTAAATCTGACCTATAAGGCTTCATCAGATATATTTTTATTCTTACTGTCTTATTAATTAATTATTACTGGTTACACTGTACAAAATTATGTCATCATTTTTTATTGACCGATTTATTTCTTAGAATAAATGCTCAGTTTTTTCTCTTTTCCATTTTATCTTAAGGCTTCAAAAACAAGTTTTATATGCAATACAAAAATCCCCTGAAACTTAGAGATATTAGGGAAAGTTATAGAATCATAGAATCATAACGTATAATCATAAAATGGTTTGGGTTGGGAGGGACCTTTAAGATCATCTAGTTGCGATCCCCCTGTCAAGAGTAGGGATACCTTCCACTGGCACTGGTTGCTGAGAGCCTCATCAAATCTTTGAAAACTTCTAATGGTGGGACATCCACAGCTTTGCTGGGAAACCTGTTTCAGTGTCTCACCAACTTGAGCGTAAAGAATTTCTTCCTTGGGTCCAATGTAAAACTACACTTTCTCAATTTATTACTGTTGCCGCTTGTTCTGTCACTACAGGATTTGGTAAAGAAATGTCCCTTTCCAGCCTTCTGATCATTTTTGTGGCCATTTTCTGGACTCACTCCAACAGGTCCATGTTCTTACCTAGGGGCTTTGTATAACTGGACACAGCACTCCAGGTGACTTCTCATGAGAGCAAGACAGAGAAGCAGAATCACCTTCGTCAACCTGCTGGCCACAAGGCTTTTGATGCAGCCAAGGATTTGGCTGGATGCAAGCACATATTAGCAGCTCATGTCCAATTTTCATCTACAAGTTTTCCCAAGCCTTTCTAACAAGGGCTAACTCTTCTCAATTCATTCATCCCCCAGCTTGTATTCATTCTGGGGGTTGTCCCAGTTCTGGTGCAACACCTGGCGCATGGCCTTGTTGAACTTTACGAAGTTCACCGGGGCATGCAATATACAAACCAGAGGTTGCTCTTAAGAAACCTTTCCAGATTCTCCGTCTGCTAACAAATTTAGACACCTTTTCAGTAATGCATTTCTGTTACCTTTTCAGTTACCTTTTCAGTAATGCATTTCTGAACTTTGGTCAAATAAGAATGAATAAAAGCACAGCTGTGGGCAGGAAAGGTGCTCATGAAGAGATGCTACTGCCCAGTGACCATTATCTCAAAGTGACATTGCCAAAAAGTATAAAAGCATATTTTCACCACCATCATCTTTCATGGTGAGTGAATTCTGAGCTATCTGGGTAATTTTCTTAAGTCAGACATCAATAATTTTTAGATGGATTGCTTTCAAACATTTTAAGTATTTTCTGTGAGCTCTTAGAAGTTGCATAAAGAACTTAGTGATTTTAGTTTTCATTCTGTTCTTTGTGCCTGCAGATTTTGCCATTATTGTATGTCCATTTCTCTCTTTGTCCACTAAGAAATGCCTTGATTTTCCTTACTAAATCTAGCATTTTATTCAACTTCCCAGGCAAAATTTGAGCTCCAAATTGTTTACTTTTGCTGTATGTTTGGTCTATGATTCATTTCATGTTTCAATAGTTCCTTAGTGATATAATTTTATTTAAAATGTAATCTTCTGCCAGTATATATAATAGTATTGTCCCCAGAGACAGTCTGTCCTTTTCTCATTCTTAGTCTTCCTGGATCTCAGAGTAAATCCTCTCCAATGGCCTGACTTCAGAAAGAAGAGAATTTTTTTCTTTTTCTATTCAAGGGAAATTATTTTTAGTTGTACAAGGTCAATTCTATTGCTTTGAACTTTCCGTTAATGTAATTCATTAGAAAAATCAAAAGAAAGATTGGTTACTCATATCAAGATATAGAATCTTTCCATCACTTTAAACAGCTGAAGAAACGTCATTATCATCCACCATCGGATGTGCCAGTGATGATAGATGTATCTGTCATATTTGTGTTGATTTTCTATAATCTTTTTTGAGATATATAAAGAAAGGAACAGAAAGATTTTTTTTTAATCAACTCTGACTATAAAAATCAAATTTTAAAAAAACTCCCTCCAATTCTCATCACTCAAAAACTGAAAGAGAGAGAAAACCCCAAAATCTAAAGGGCAGGGCTGTAGATATTAGAAAATTATCATTAGTATAATCTAGGTATATATGGCTAGTCTATTCAGCTCAAAGGTAAAACAAGGGATACTTATATGATTTCAGAGTTAAGAACTCTGAGCAGTCATCAAACATTCATGATTTTCATAATGAAATAAATAAAACAAAAAAAAAAACCTGTCATAGCAAAGAGCAAACATTCGTAGCTTTAACAGCTGACCGAATTACAAGCGGCTACTTTTCTCTCAGCATGTCCAACATCCACCTGAGACTTTGCATTTATAATTCTCAGCTCCTTGTCATCCATTTCAGCTTTCTGTTTCTTCCATGCTGTAGGCAAATTTAATAAAACAAGAATTTAGGGATTTGAATTAATTATATTTTAAATAGTTAAATATTTGGTTACATATTAGGTTCATTTAATATTCCCTACTGTTGTATTAAGAGTGCTCTAGTCTCTTTCATTAAAGCAAACAAACAAACACACACAAAAAAATCACACCACAACAACCCCACATCAAACACAAAACAAACAAACAACCAATCCCTAAACCCCAACTTTTTTTTTTTTTTTTAATTTTTGCAAAGTCTCAAACAAATCCTTATGGATCAGAGGACTCTCTTAGTTAAGAAAAGAATGTATAGGCTTGTTGCCAATGTCACCTCAATTATTTAGCCATCAGTGTTTTCACAGTAGAACACAAAAGCTGGTGATAGGTTTACTTTCCCTGAGGTTCATTTTTCAACCACAAGGTTGACATGTATACATCTAAAGTGATTGGACTAAGACAACAGTTTTCTTTTGGGAAGACAATAAAAAATTTACTATTACCAAGAATGACCTCACTTATCCACTCTCAGTAGTAGAAATGATCATTCTTATGAAGTACAGAGAATCAATTTTTTTAAGTACATGCTTTACTTCTCATGTGCATTTAAAAATATTCCAAACTGAAAATTACACTTCACCATGATATTCTGCAGTATATGTTGTTGTCATCACGTATTTTCTTAATTATCCTGAGATAAACAACACTCACAATGTGGGTGTGGGGGGAAAAGTGGTATTTAATTTATTCCAAGTCTCAAGAAAAGAATTAATTTACTGCTCATTGTCTTCTGAATTGAATGCATACAGTATACAGAATATATAGGTCTTCTGGAAAAGAAGAGGAAAAAATAATACCCTATCAAAACCAACAGTCCAATCTGTGGAAAACACTGAAACACTTTCTTATGTTTCTAAGACTCTCTGCAACACTAGCTTTGAAAAATCATAGAAAATAGCTCAGATCCTTCATATCCCAAACTGTAACTTCTGGAAGATTTCAGCACAGGAATTTAGTATGTAGACAGGACTAAATTCTGTTACCTAAACAGAGAAAACTTTATATGCAAACCTGTGTATGATACAGTAGAATATACAAAATATTTATTATTCCTTTGAAAACATAATACTGAACCTGTGGCACATTTATATCCTTTAGATCTAAAACTGGAAGTTAAACAGAATGAATAAATACTGAGACATTTTATAGAACTAGAGAATGATTTAAGTTGGAAAAGATCTTTAAAGATCATCTAGTCAACCCTTCTACCTTGAGCTGGAACATTGTCCATTACATTATGTTGCTCAAAGCCCTATCCTACATGACTGAAGGCTTCCAATGATGGGTGGGGCACTCACAACTTCTCTGGGAAACCTGATTTAGGGGGTCATTATCCTGACTGTAAAAATCTTCCTTATGCACAATTCAAAACACTCTAAGAGCATAAGAGAGGGGGAAAATTACCCATCTTTTGATGCAGTCCAGGATAAGGGTTGGTTTTCTGGGCTCCATGCGCACATTGCGAGCTCATGTTCAGTTTTGGTCCATCTGTATTCCCAAGTCCTTCTCCCCAGGACTGCTTTCAATCTCCCAGTTTGTGTTGGTACTTGGAATCACCTAGACCCATGTGCTTGACCTTACAATTGACCTTGCTGAACTTCATGAGGTTCACAAGGACCACTCCTCTAGACTGTCAAGGTTCCCTTTGATGACATCCCATGCCTCTAGTCTAGCGACTGCATCACTCAGCTTGGTGTTATCTGTAGACTTGCTGAGGGTGCACTCAATCCCATCTTGTATTGCCATTGATGAAGATACTAAACAGTATTAGACCCTGTACGGACCCTTGAGGAGCACTATTTTTTACTGCTTTCTACTTGGTCGTTGAGCAATAGACTGCAATTCTGGTGACCATCCAAACACTTTCTAATCCATCTAGCAGTCCATCTTTCAAATCCATTACTCTAATTCAGTGGCAAGAATGTTGTGTGGGATCATAATAAAAGCCTTACTGAAGCCCAGGTATATTACTGGTCAGGCGTTCTCCTTGCAAATGGCATGAGAGTTTTCTAGGTTTCAGGCAATTAAATCAAACTGATAGCCTATATATTTGTTCAACTAGTCTCAATTCATTTCTGAGTAGACAGAAAAAATTATTTCACTGTTTTTCAAATATTTGACTTGTCGTTGTAACAAGAAAGAAGGTAGTGGACTCATAAGTGATTTTTTATCTTAAATGCTAAGAAGTGAGTCAGCTGAAACCCAGAATAAAAGAGATTTTGTTAGAACTGGTAAGCAAACCTCCAAAAAACATTAATGAATTTTTAATGTATTTTTACACTCTAAGGATATGCTAAAGCCCCAGATTGTATATCAGATTTTATTTTTCCCTCCATTCCACTTTTCCTTTTAGAGTGATCCTAATATGCAGATCTCTTTATTCTGCTTTGTTCAATAACTACGAAAAGAAGTATATAATGAGATTGGGTTTTTTTTCAAAGAATTAGAATAATAATGTTAAAAAAATGAAGGAATTAAACTTCTGGGAACTTGCAGCAAGCTCACAAGATTCAGCTTGTTTTCTAGTTAAACTATTATTATTTAATGTATTTATTTAATTTTTTTCACTGGGGCGCCCACAGGGCTACATTCAACCATTCATGATCTATCTCATTACAGTTTTTGTTTCAAAAATTTCAAGAGACTTTTATTTTTTTTTAATTGAAAAGGACTACAAACCAGTAGCATAAGATAAATAACTGTATATTAGCTTTCTATCACTGTTCATCTTCACATTGCTCTAACCTTGAGCTTTACAAGCTGAAGAGATGAGCTAAATGTGACTTGGGGCTGTGGGGAAAAAAAAAAGAATAAATTGTCAGAAAATAGATAACTTGCTAAGTTATCCATTTCACTTAATCTTCCAAGTATATTCAATGTGACATTGCTGGACTTGTTAAAAATCAGAAATATAGTAACCACACATGCTTTACAGAAAGAAAAGGAACCAAGAATGTTCTACCAATTTTGGAAGAAGCTGTAAATAAGCAAAAAATGAATTTGAAAATTAATTATTACTATAGAGGTCCAATTTCTTTAAAGATAGAGAGCTAACGAGCCCTTTATGTAGGCAGACAACCCTTAGGACATTTAGAACTATGTGCTAAATACCTAACCTATTAAAATATAAACAATCATAGAGAAGACAAACAGCCCAGACACAGAAATGCAGAGATATCAGTTAAAGGTGAACACAGCTACTAAAGCTGATGGCCTGCACCTTTTAAAAATTGATGAAGGAATTATATATTCACAAACTAAATAAAACAGGTTGCCTTCTCCTTCAACCTGTCTAAGCAAACTACACTGGCTTTCCAGCCTTATGTGATTAAATATATTTATCTTCTTTCCAACAAAGCTTAAAGGAAAATTTTACTATGCTGTTATTCATCTTCCCTCGAAGGTCCGTCCAATGAGGAGGAAAAATTAAAGAAATAATTTCTCAGAGACACAAAACAAATATAGATGTTTATGCAGAGGGTAAAAAAATGTTTTATGGCTACACCCTTTAGTAGTAAACTACCTCAGGTTAATATGGGATACTTATGTAGCAGTTCTTCTTTTAGTCTTCACAGTCTGGCCTTTATTCTTCCAACAAAGGACTCTCCATATCTGTAAAGGAGATCTGGTGCAGTCTTTGATGCTTAAAATGTACTGTAATTGTTTATTCTAATAATTTATGCAGGTTTAGAGAGTTGTGGAATTATCCGGGCAAGTCTGATGTGTTTGTATGATGTAGTGCACTAAATGTACTCAGCAGAGAAACTACCCCTCCTATTGTAACTTCAAAATCGGAGAAAACACAACCAAGTAAATAAAGAGAAATAAAAACAAAACAAAGTAAATAAATGAGAATTTGAAGCATCAAACCCATTTGTTAAAAAACATGGTTATGAATATTGTTTCTAAATTTTCTCTTACTCCCTAGCTATCTTTTTTCACATGGCTTTTATAGTAATGACACTGTCCTACTTTTTCCCCCCAACATTTTTTTGTTGTTGTTGATTTTGAGTCATATCCATGTGATTAACGGCATGTCTATTCATAAGGTTAAACTGAAATGTAAAAGAACCCTTAAAAAAAAGGTTAAATTAATCAGGAGTTGGTAAACAGTATAATCGCTCTCAAGGCAGTAGCTAAATGAGAAACACTTAAAATTAAGAGCTGAATTCCTAGAAATTCCATGCAGTTGATGATACTTTTTATAAAAAATGTTAGTACATGATGGCTCAACAAATTTCTTGCACTCTCCTAATACTCATGATTTTAATTATAGTTACGGAAAAAAATGTGCATACAAATGTATATATACACGAAAGGGTGAAATTAAGGCTGGGCTTGCCCCAGCCATGCTGCTTCCAGCTGTTTTCAGCTGACACACTATGGGCACTTCTGTGGACTCCAAAGGGTGACACCTCAAGGAAGTGTATTTAAGAGTGGGAATAACACTGCACAAACAGTGAGGAGTAAGGAAAATAAGTATGAGGAAAAGACCAGCCCTTCAGACACCAAGGCTAGAGATGTTCAATGTGGGGGAGCTGCTCCAGGTGTGATAGCAGAGATTCCCCTGCAGCCTGTGGGGAAGTCAGTTGTTCCCCTGTCTGTGGAAGTCCACAGAGCAGCAGATATCCACTTGCAGCCCATGTAGTATCCCATAATTTAGTAGTGGGTTTGTCTTGGAGGAAAATGTGAGCTCATGGAAAGCCTTCACTGGAGCAGACTCAGGAGCTGTGACTCCATCAGAGGAACCCAAGCAGGAGAAAGATTTTTTAAATGTAATCATGACCTGATGACTTGATGTTCTCGGGGAGTTAGATGGCTTTGTTTACCCTTTTCTTACAGTTTTTTTGTAAATTTTGTGGCCAATTAATGAATTTCTTCCTTATTTCATCTTGAAATCATATAATAAAAAAGCCCATGAAGCATATATGAATGACAAGTAGATCCCTGACACTCACATTTTTTTCCTACTACTTTTCAGATAGGAGAAAAAAATACTATAAAATATTAGTGCATTAAACACTCTTCCATAATATCTCTAAAATATATTTCTTAAAGAAAGAGTTTCTAGTTTAGAGAATTAATAAGAAATGAGAAAAAAAATGAAAAATCTTTTAAGTGTCGAAGAAAATGAGTATATAATCACCAAGCAGATAAAAAGACAGGAGAAATAAAATTGAATTAAAGTGGAATATTTTGTCCTAATTTGGTTATAATGCTTGTTCCACCAAAACATGCATTAAAATACAAAACAAAAAGCCTGTGAGTCAGATACACTCGGAATACTATAGAATAATGCAGCTTCTTGTATGAGCTGAGATAATAGCATTCTCATCTTGCCCTATGAAATCTGAATGTCATGAATTCCTGGTTTGAAACATAATTTAATAAAGGTCACTTACCAAGGTAGAAAATAGAGGAGATAAGAAAAAACCCTGCATAGCACATCTGTTTGGAATGAACTGATCTGACACAGTTATTAATTATCACAGATGCCTTAGGGTTGGAATAAAGCTGTTAACTCAGAAGCAAAATGTTTTCCCAAAGTCAGAGTCTCAAAAAAAAAAAAAAAGGCAATAAACCCAGCAATGTTCAATCTACGCTGTCAAATATCTTTTCAGAAGCTGTGGCAATACTAAGGTGAAAGACTAAAATGTGTTAGCAAACTCTTAATCAAATGGAAAGATTTTGATCTGAGATAAAATGTGTTTGATTCAGATGGAATAGCATTGTATTAGATTTATGAAGGCAATGAAATGAAATATTGGCTATTTTAGCACACATTAAAGAAATCAATTAATATAGGACTTGGGACTTCAGTAGCTTAAGCACACAGAGTGATTCAGCTAAGCTATAGCTATAGCATTTGCTCAAATATTATCACTCCTCATTTCAAATTACATGGACTGCTGTCATGACATCAAGATGAAAGGTTTTACAAGAACAGGCCATACTGTTCAGTTGTAAGGCTTAGCTTATGTCGTGGTGCATGATTAAGGTTTTTCAAAGTTGTATATGTATTTTTTTTATTTGTCTGTATTGGTATGTCCCTTCCAAACCCCCCCCCCCCCCCCCCAATTCCATGTGGTATCACCCTGGAGAGAAAGCATTGTCAATCATCCTGATGGACCCGAGGGAAATGCTCTCCCATTTGACCAGGTGCTCAGCACTCACCTTTTCCATTGTTGTGTTAAGCAGCCCTGTTCTGAACCACCCCCTTCCTTTCCCCACATTGGCCCTGGATACTTAAGGGGAGCCCAAAACTTGCTCTGGCACGTGGATCTCCACTGGAATAAACCCCTTCAACCGACATCCAGGGTCCGCTCTTCATTCCAAGCCAAAAACCACGCTACAGACTGAGATTGAGACCCACAAACTTGCCTTTTATGCTAGTAACTACTTCTTGCTGGTAAGCAGCCCAGAAACCAGCTCAAGCTTACTGTTTTTATTAATACTGACCATATAGACTAAGAAAATATATTTACGTAGTTGGTTTTACTTAACAATAAGAAGCATTTAACATGTAGGCATCTTGCTGATTCTTAATGACATAGACATAGGTTAACAAAGTTGCCCTTACATTGATTCGGTTCTGGTGGGGGATTTTTGTTTGATTTTTTTGTTTGGTTTGGTTTGTTTTGGTTTTGGTTTCGTTTTTTTTTTTTTTGGGGGGGGGGGGTGTTTGTGTTTGTTTGTTTGTTTTGTTTGTTTGTTTTTGGTTTTTGTTTTTTTAATCTGTACATCTGAGAGTTTTGCCTAAAAATGCACTTAGGCTGACCTCAGATGTCCACATTCAGCCATGGGCATTATTAAACCCTTAGACCAAACTTTGTATCCTAGGTTACATTTAAATACATGAACTCTGTTTACCCCTAAACTAGGCAGGTTACACCCAGCTCTTGAAATAGTCCTCAATATGTATTATCCTCCAGACAATTTATGTGAAATAGACAGCGTCAGCTGATATGAGCCATGGATAAGTGTGGGATCAGGCTAACAGTTAAGTGATATGGGCCAGTGCTTCAGCTCATGACCTGGCACTTTGTAGGGGACATGGGTCTGTGTAGTTTGTTTTCAAATGGGATGGTTGTGTGGTATCTTGTTGCATTGCATCCCCACACCCAAGCAAATGTTTCCATATAAGGAAAAGAGTTTCAGTTTTTACCTCTGAACTTTTAAGGGAGAAGCACCAGAACCTTCTCCACTTCTCTCATGGTAATTGCCCCAGTGCCAGCACAGGGGCACCTGTTCCACCTTTGAAATGTACCTGGAACCTGCAGCTGTTTCTATTGGGCAGCTTGCCAAAAACTCCTCCTTGATCGCTGTGTACTTAAGGACAAGCAAAAGACCCCTTGGGGCTTTTCGGTGCATCTTAGCATGTGCAAGGGGCTTCCCTGCACTATGCAAGGCTTTTGTTATTTTGTTTTGTACAGTTTGTTATTTTCTGCTTAAATTAAAACCTTTTTGCTTTTCAAAACACACCCAATCAGCCGCCTCACTAGTTATTCATAAGCCATTTCTGGGAGGTTGCTGGACAGCCTCAAAGTTTGATACATCTTCGTGGGGCTCATAATATGCTGGCCTCAGGCAGTATTGTACCAGTATCTAAAATTTACTGTATACAATTTGAATCATCCTGCTCAGATCAAGCAGCTTTTAAAAACTGTGATGCTGCAGTTAAGCACTGTTTATAAAGTACATGTTTAGAAAGCATGAGCTGTGTAGATTCATAGCAGCTGAGAGATGGAACGCTACCAGAAGGATGTATTGCTTCACAGAGCAGCTTGTCAAAAGCATACTGTTGATAGCAAAACTGTTGGAGGCTCTAAAAGGAACAAAGCAAACTCATGGAAATAAAAAAGCAAATCCCAAAAAGCTTTACCATCTATTGTGCAAAAAGTGCCTAAACTACATACTGATGGGAGCTATCCCTATGCATTTTCCTGTTCTCACACCCTGTGCTACTGATTAATGCTGGAGAAAAGTTACCAGGCTAAACAAGTATTTTGTTGACATCGTATTTCCATTCTAGTGTTAAAATTCACCTCCTGACTTTTAAAACTGTGCATTTCAAAATTTTACTTATATCCAGTCCTAAAATATTCTGCTGCCTGAAAATTAACACTGTAACTATTATTTTGTGTGACTTTCTTTGCATTTAAGACCTTAGAACAAAGAAGTATTTTGGATCAACAGAAGTCTAAATGATGAAATAAAATGTGATCAACTTTGCAAACATAAAATGCAAAAAAATGTTACTGTGGACAATAATTGCTGACATAATTCACAACACCAACTACATTAAGAGAACGAAAGCATGTTCTAATCTTCCAAACAAATAAATACCTAAGAAGATATGCAATATTATATCAATATCTGTATTTCTGATTTCGTTGTTATTTTTATAATTATTATTGGAGTTTGATAGGTTTGCTAACTGAGGGTCTAAAGCCACTCAAAAATTAAAGGTGTGGTCACTATATGTGATAGGATGTATTTGTAAAGGTAATTTAGTCACCTTGTCAACATTTTTGAGGCAGTTCTTTTTTTCATCAAGACCAGCTCACTAGTTCAAACACAAAGTTATTTAATCAATGTGATATTACTAGTGGTGTTATAAGTAATTCCGTTAAAATGCATTTATCACCTAGTCAGGTTGTGAAGAGATAGTCTTCTTGTCTGTTGTGATCAAAGTAGAGAAGATAATTCAAAGATTTTTAGAAATACTGACAGGATGGGGATTTTTTTCCCCTGCTTTTATGCATATTAAAACTACTTCCAAAAACTCCAAACTGTAAATATGCATTTCTATGTCATGTTGGAGTATTGAAACTTCCTGCCTTTTCATTTTGATTTGGTTTCTCTTTCGAATTTAGAAGTCATGAAATCATATGACAGGACATAAATAAAGGCAGAAAATAAAGAATACTTATTCTGAAGTTCAGTTATGGCATTATAAAAATAAATTTATAATGCCATTTTGCATAACTGACTTATATGCCAAGAGGAATATTTCTCACTCTTCATTCTTTCTTTGTTTTGGGTTTTTTGTTTTTGTTATAGGAATAAAGATTTTATCTCTATTTTCACTATTATAACATTTATAAACTAGTTGTCTCTAAGGGAAGGTATGTTGAACTTCTCTTAGATGAGGACTTTTTTGAGTATGCATTTTTTGATACATGGGTTGATTTTTCTACCTGTTAGGAGTCTCCAAAAGACTAGACACAATTTACTCTCAATACAAGTGGAAACACATTTCATTGTAAGTAGAAGTGGAAAACAGTTTATGCTTCCTCTTCTTTGGCTCATTCAAAACACTCAGCCTAGAGGTTACAGCTGGAAAGCAAATTTTTTCCAAAAGTCCTTTGTTGATGACAGATTCACAGTTCTGGGATAAGGGCACCTCTGCTTTGATAAAGAGAAGTCATATACAAGACAAAAGCATATGTCCATAGCTTCAACATTTGAATAAAAAGGGAGCAGTTTTAAACTTCCTTCTTCTTGTATTCTTAAACATTATTACCCACATTCCACCTGCTAAACTGCAAACTTAACTCCTTGGGTGCCACGGCCCCACCACTAAAAGTGTAAAGTCTGTGAAATGACAATAGTGAGATTTAAGTTCTTTTGATCCAACAAACTTCAGGCATAAATTGAAACACCACTGAATTGTTCCAGCTGCAATGGTGGTGGTTTCAAAGCTTTTTCCATTCCTCCAGGGGCATATTGCCAATTCTTTTCTCCTTTTTGCAAGCTGCTGGAAAGTCATGCAAGCATACAGTGCTTTATATTTACTACAAGGTAACATTTAAGCAGTTGAAACTCTTTGAACAGCAAGTTCCGTTGTATTTATCACAATTAATTAAAGGGAAAGAACAGAAAGGAAATGTGTAACCTTCATCTGGTTCAAACGAAGTAGGGTGATGTTTTAAAGATTTTCTTACCGTTCTAAAACCCAGATCACAGATAATTCAGAGAGAATTAAGGCTCTTAATAACAAATGAGAGATTTTGAAGCTGTGCTTCAGCTACCTGTCAAACCCCAGTTCCCCTCCCCAACCTTTTTCCTCATAATGCTTAGCACTTTTCATCTTCAAAGTACTTCAAAACACATTAACTAATTAATCCTTTGAGCATCCCTAAGAGATTAGTAGAAAACGATGTGGTCTCTGACAGCCGTGCAAGAGCCTTGAGCAAGGCAATGAACCCTGCATCCAATAAGGATTATTGTCAAGGTCTCCTGAAGTCCACAGCACCCTGAATATATATTCTGTTGAAAACTTTGAGAAAATGTAGAAGTATTTGAAGAGTAAAAAGCAACATTTAAAAAGGGTAGATGGACTTGAAGGACAATGTTCAAATATACAATCTGGAAAAAATGTTATTACTCCTTGAGCAGTATTTATTGACCATCATTAAAAGTAATCTATATACTCATATAGTAGCATCTTTAAATATCTATAAGTTGCTTGAGAAATAACAGTGCTAACTTCTGTATAAGTCCTGCTGGTTTTATTTGCAATAGCAAATTAAACAGGGCAAGATTACAGGATTCAGAACTGGCTTATACTTCTCCATAACACTAAAATCTTTGTGCAATGCTTGCTGGCACTTTTTCCTAAGGCCAACTTACATTCTCACAAAAAAATGCAGCTTTGTTAACAGCAATTCTGTTTGAATACAATCATTATATTCTGAGCGGTAAGAAAGTATAACTTTTTAGGAAAAAGCATTTTTATGCTGCCACTACTAGAAAAGGAGCCCTGATCCAATTTAGTTATTAAGATGGATGTAGTCATAAATTGCAAAGACATAGTATTTCCATAACAATAGCAAAGATTTTGAATGCTGGATGCTTAGAATATTTTCGAGGTACTTCAAGAGAGTTGCTACATAAGAGGCTGTCAGAGCTGAAGGATTGGCAATTCACCTTATAATAGCCTGACCACTTGGTTTGGTGATAATGATTATCCCTACAAGACCTTTTCTTAATTTACAGAAACTTCAATAGAAGTAAAGACATAAGTAATTTCCCGGAATAATCAATAAACCCAGAGTGTCTGTTCACAGACCACCTGTAAAGTATATGAGCTTCAAACAAATCTAGGTTTACAATTCCCAGATCCATCATGACTGTTCTGCCTTAAAAATATCTTCATTTTTTTCTTGGAATAGTTCTGGCAATAATAAGTCTTGAACATGTCTTGCAGAGCAAATTTGTTGAATTTTGTTCTGCAAGGGTTGGTTTTCAAAAGTGAATTTGAGTAAGGAAAAAGGAAACTTCTATTGAAGTGTAATTTTTTGGGGTGTTGTAGCTCCCAGAGAATGGCAGAAACTTGAACTTCCCTCTGTGCTCAGTATTTCCTGTTAATTTTCTCTAAAAGTTAGCTCACCCCTCTGAAATTCCTAGCACCTCTCTTGGATATTGAGCTCAGTGATAAAGTACAAGATCTAAAATGTAAAATTGTGCAGCTTGATGACTATTGCTTGGCCCTCACACAATCTCCCATATGTGCAGCTCGAATAATGCTAATGCTCATTGTGCTTCAGTTTGTTCAAGAGACTACAAACTGGCAAGCAGGGTGCTGTCTCAGGCTGCCATGGCTGTGAATATAAGTTGAAGGAATACAAATTCAGAATACATTATATTCTAGTACGTGATTTTATGTTTACACGTGTACTTTTCTCACATTATTTTCTCTTTTCTTCCTCTCAAGATATTGTGTTTATTTATTGGGTATAAAATATAATTCACTAAATGGTTTTAGATTAACAACATTATCTTAATTCTTAACAAGAAAGCATTCATACCATCCTACCACACCACATCATATTTTTTTTTAAATGGTGATAGTTGTCAGACACTGGAACAAGTTGTCTGGAGGGGTTGTAGAATTTCCACCATCGGGGATATTCAAAACCCAACTGAACACCATTCTGAGCAACCTGCTCCACCTGACCTACTTTCTGTAGAACTACAATATTTCTAGAGATGCTTTTCAACCTCAGCTATTCTGTGATTCTATCTACAATTTAGAATTCAAACTGGACACTTTCTGAAGAAAAGGAGAGCAAAGGTCTGTAGCATATTCTGTCAAAAATCTTGATTCCAAAGTCTGTAGCTCTTTTTTTTTAACATGCTTGTTTTCGGTCAAGTATGTCTGCCTTCAAAAGAGATAAATTATATTGACTGCAAATTTACTTCTTCATTGAGTATAGTGAAAATTTTGACAAGTAGCACACACATAGAAATCTAAACTGTTAACAGAAAACCTGGATACTTGATCTGGAGCTGAGTTTCATATAAAATGTTGAATTAATCTTCTTTTCTGGAACCACAACAACTACTTCTACTGCAGGAGACCTTTCTCATCTAAACATCACTTTCTCAGATCTAAACATCACTTTTAGGGACAAAAGATTTTTATTTCAATTATTTTTTCTGTGTACTGATTCAAGTAATTTTAAAATTTTGTATTTCAAAATTCCATTTCTGTGTTTCCATTGCTAGCCTACTCTATTTTGCAGCAAGACAGGTTGAAAGCATAACGATTCAGCTGATTATCAAAGATTTTTACTGAAGATTTCTCAGATGTAAGAAAATAACTAATAATTTTACTCATTTTATGGTAGACTACTTGAATTAAATGGAATTATAAGACAAAACTTTGTTACCATTTATAGTTTTATGCAGTGTTGCAGCAAGATAACTAGATTATATTATCTTCCTAATTAAACATAATATTTCTGTGGGTTTTTTTTAATAAGGCTCTTTCACCTTTTTTCCTCCTCATTCTTCGCCTAGGAGAGAAAGTTAGTAAAATAGGTCAATTCTGTTTGTTTTTTAAAAGGTATTATGTTACTGATTACTAGGAAAATCCTGTTCCATTTCAAATTGAGATAATATTTTAGGGTTTGTTTATTTTTCATATGGAACAATTGTTCAGATCAATCTCCAAGGATATTACACCAAAACTGAAAAAAAGCCAGAAATACAATAAAACAAAACTGTGGTGCAAATTTTAGCTGTAACACTCTATCTTTTGTTAAAAATAGATTTAGGGTAACCATAAAATTTGAAAGAAGTTCATATGTAGTTTTGAAATCCTTTTTTTGTTTCTTTTTTTATCAGTTGGTGTTTTGAACCCGTTCATTTGACACATAAATTTATCAGGTAGATGGATATCCATCAGTTCGAACACTGAGTTAGAATCCAAGATACTCAGCTGCTGAATAATAAGATTACAGAAGTATAAGAGCTTCTAGATAAGTCTGAAAATTCCCTTCATCCTCTGATGATATAAATGATATAAATCTCATGGGTTTGGTTCTGACACGAAGGATGATCTTTCTAATCTTTACAGCAAATTAATTCACTAGGGGAAAGTGAGTGACAGTAAACTGCCAGTGGTCATGACTTCCTGCTTGGGCCTGCCATTTAACATCTTATTTCTTAATAAAAAGAAAGCTTTTTCTCAGATTGTGATTATTTTCCCTCCAGGGAAACATATTTAGCTTTTCTGTCTGTTTAATAAAGAAAATACCAAAATGAGCATTAACTATGCTCAATTCTCTCCTATTGACAAAATAAAAATAATTTCTAGGCCATCATTTATTCCTACTCTGCTTTTTTTTTTACTATAGTGCTCTATCTTTCTCATGCTCATTCTGTGTACTTGTTGGCATGTACACATGGGTGTACATGGTTAAAAAGACATCCATATATCACATATTTCTGGGCATATCAAGATGCATTGGGAAGTAGAAGGATAACCAAGAGCAATAAAGACTAATTGGGAAATTTTATTTTATTCCCATCCATGAAACCAGAAATGAAATATTTGAGAATGCTGAAAGAACTCATGGTTTGTGAAATATTCCATTAGCTGGAAATCTGCAAAAAAACCAAGTCTTACATCTGCAAAAGGTTATGAGATATGGTTCTCTTCAGAAAGAGAAAGAAAGAAAAACCAGGAAACTAGATCAGTCAGCCATAGGTCAGTGTCTGAAAAGATAAAGGTCATTTTTTTAGAACATTTTTCAGACACCTGGAGGAAATTTGCAAGCAAAAATCAATCCAGTCTTAAGAGTAGTCCAGGTTCAGTCAGGAGGTAAAACTGGATGGTGTCCTCCAGACATAATATCTGTGACTGTATGATTTCAGATTTACTTCTCTTCCACTCATAAATAAGTTTATTAACTAAAGCAGGCTAAAACAACTAATCCTAAAATACAGAACATGAGGTGATCACTGTATTGGGTGAGTAGTCTTGATTTCGACATAAATTTCTATAGCATTTATGAAATCATAAGATAAATGTATTGATAAATACATTCTCAGAGCTTTTACCATAATCAAAAAATCCTTGCCTGCAAAAATTATACATCTAGATCTACCTCTAGATCTAGTCAGAGATAAGAGACACCTTTTCAAGGTGAAGGTATTAAAAACGACCATTTACTGCATTGTTTCCTCTAATAGTTTTTTTATTCTTTTCTTTGCATTTGAAAACTCTGTTATGCCAGATAACTCATAGTGTATTATGGTTCTTATTTGGCTGGGCCTGTATGAGAACACAGCATGGGGATTGCATTCAGATGACTAGAGGAGCAGAATTTGAGCTGTGTCTTTAGAAAGTCAAGTATAGCAACACTCAGCTATTAGGTATGCATGATACTATATTTTAAATAGAATGCTTGATTTGTAGCTTTTCAAGTATTGCAAGTTTAAGGTTCCTCAGCTAATATCTTTGACAGGACATAATGTCTTTTGTTGTCTAGAAAGACTACACAGTTTTAGGTGCAGTTTCTTTTACTTCACTGTAATAACAGAAACAATAAGCACAATCTTTCGATATTTTAAAGACAACTGGTTCAGGGCAGTGGGACTTTAGGATGATCTCAAGTCAGAAGTCTGGGGCTGTGAATGCAAATCCCATATTCTTATCCAGGCAGTCTGTAGAATTATTGAACCCAATTATCTATACTAATGACAGGAGTCATTAGCATAGATCTCTCTTATGGACTGTGCTAGCTTCTGCTAAATCTGTGAAAGACATCAGAAAATAGCTTTATTCCTCATTTCAGATGCTTCAAATATGTAATTTTAAATAATTTAATGCCTTTTTTTATTTAAGAAAAGTTTAGGTACAGCACTTTCTACCTAGAAAGCTGAGAAATGGTCAGAATAACGAATTTAAATCTTGAGCATTTAAAGTTCCAAAATTGATTCGTCTTTGAAATATTCTAAACCCAGTACTTATGAAAGCATCCTGTGAGTTATGCACTCAGCAGGTATAAACTCATCATCTGCGGTAGTTATTATGAATTACACCAGCTATGAATTTTTCTCTATATTTTCAACTGGGTGTACAAACCAGCTAAACACACATCTGCTGGAAAAGTCAGCTGTAATATCCCTGTATTCAAACACACTGACTAGGCCTTCCCAAGTGAAGTGCAAGACTCATACAACTGATGAATGCCTTTTTCATTTTCCTACATACCCAGCCCATGCAGACCAGCTGAGGGATTTTTCTGCTTTCTGAATTTTTGCCTTGTATCTGAACCAGACAAAAAACAGGAAATGCAGAAATAGAGGAGCTGGAGAATTCTACTTTGGCAAGGATGTCCTGATCAGACAGAACATCCCCTCCTCCTTCCACCCAATAATTTTGTTCTATTCATCTCCTACAGTTCAATCCCATTCTCTCAGGACTGATATCATCACATGTGTTTGCCATAACTGTGTCTGTATGTCACTCAGGAAACACTCGCCGGAAAAATTTCATTAAAACATTAAAAAATATAGCAATTAGATTAAAAAAAAACAACAACAGCAAAACAACTTTACATTTTTTACTTTACTTTTAAATGGTTACCTCTGAAGACTGAGTTTCAGCTCTGCCTTCAATCCCTTTTCACACATAATGCTGAGGGTTTAGTGTACTGAGCATTTTCAAATTCCAAGTGTAGTAAAAGAAAAATCTTTTCAAATGTAAGCCTGAGGGTCCTGCTCAAGGATATACAATAACTGATACTCTGGAGATTATAAATTCACATAAGAGGCACTTGGTCAACTTGCTCCAATTATCTATAATGATAATTTTTGAAGTTAAAAAACTGTGACAATCAGCAAATTTCACAAATATGTGAACAAAGTTGTGTCAGTTTGGCAGCAGAGACAACATATAAGAGAGGCAATCGTAACAAGCCAATCCACTTGCAAACTGCATTGGTGTTACAGGCTGGACCTTTCCTCTGCTGTTTTATCTCTTAAACAGGAAGATCCATTGCAAAATTATAAGTTCAGAAGCTGATCCTAGCGAAAAAAAAGCCTCTGAGATAAGGGCAGTTATTATAGCTCTGGCTTAGGAACCTCAAACTATCTACTAAAAAATTCTGGTTTGGGAGTTTTTTTTGGTGTGGTTAGGTATTTTGGGTTGTTGTTTTGGATTTTGTTTGTTTGTTTGGTTTGATTTTTGTTGTTGTTGTTGTTGGTAGTGGTTTGGTTTGGTTAATTTGTCTTTGTTTGGTTTTGTAGTGCTTGGGGATTTTTTTTTATTATTTTTTTTTTAATCACAGCAGGAAGAGGACAAAGTTGGAGACCAAACTTGATAGTGGAAATTTTACTCTCTGTCCATATTTATCTTCACATAGAAGTTCAGGCAAAACTTCTAAGCAAAATTCAAAACCTTTGTGAGTACAGGGAAAGGGATAAGCAAACAGTGCAAACATTTTATTCCCTTGCTTTCTGCCAGTCACATCTTCCTTAGAAACCACAGAATTTAGAAACCACAGAATTTTAAATTAATTATCAAGTCATGTAAAATTAATTTCTGAAGATCTCTTCATACCTTGCAAAAATCAAAGTCTTCCTTCAGGGCAAACCTGACTGTTTTGTATGTTCCTTGGACTAGGAATAATATAACATATAGCCTATTTCTGCAACTGTCACTTGAACATGACTCAGACCAGTTTAATGACAAATCCCATGCAACTATATAGAAACTTCTTTGGAAGTTCAAAGGAGCAGGAGCAGCAATCCTTAAGGTGTAGTCTATTAAGCCAGATAGATCATCAAAAATCCCAGTGTATCATTAAAACTTTTGACTGTATTGTTACTCAGTTATGAAAATTTCCACTTCAGTAATCCTTATTTCCCTTATCAAAGCTTTCTAAATTTGCAAAGAAGCGCTGCTACGTCTTCTCTTACACTGTATTTGTTATCACTGTACATTAGTTTAATTAACTAATTTTAATTTTCTTAGTTTTTAAATCTAAAAGTCGGTTATTACTAGTTTGTTTTTACTTCACTATACTATCTAGCTTGATCTCTTAGTAGCTACCAGTGTGATTGAAGTACATTAAAATGTCAAAAATGTTATCTTACCAATACAAAATGAAGTATATATCATGCTTTTAATGGCCATGTATTGAAATTGTCCCTGTAGCTTAAAGGTAAAATACTGTGTTTTATTCTGAAGATTTTTAAATACCTTTTCAAATGTATTATTATATTTAGTCAAGACTTTGAGAGGAAAGTAGATGACATTTAAGAAGGTGCACAGTGCAATACCTGTCAAAAGTTACGTCTCAGTTTGAATGAAAATATTTGCAAAACCTATTAAAAAATTAACATTTTTAGCATTATTCTGTCAGACTCTCCATTCTGCTTAATAAATTATTTCACGATTCAACTCCTTTAAATAATGAATTATACCTTAAAAAATATAGACATACATAAAGAGATTTCTTGTGACTAAGGTTAGCATGTTGAAAGAATGAGGCCCTAATATCCTAATATAACCCACAAACATTTATTTGTGTATTCTCATGTGTTTTGTAGCCAGACTTTCAAAGAGATATTTCACTGTGGCAGAAATGTTACTATTTATTAAAGAATACAAACTTGAAATTATAATCTTCCAGATCCACAGAATTGTAAAATCAATTAATAAATTAGCATATAAATAAATTTTTTAGGGTCATTAATTTCACATATTTGTTAATAGTCACCTAGGGTCAAAAGACACTGTAAAGGGTTAGAGAACTAGAAAGACAGAGACAGATCTTCTCTCAGCATGGTCCAACTGCTGAATATGGCCAGTTACATCTGCAAATCTTAAAGAACATTTTTGAAGGGAAAAAATTATCCTTGATAATTTCTGATAGCATCAAAAATATTTAATAATCTAGTTGTTAGAAAGATCCCTTGATATCTTTGGTTCTTGGAAGGAATTCCCTATTCTGCTTGATTATCTCTGGGACTTACATTCATTCTTCCCATACTGTAAATCAATGCCTTGGGGTAGGTGTCCTTTGAAGTTGTTCCAGTTTGCTAAAGCAATTAAAATTTAGTGAAATATAAAATATCATCATGTTTTAATAGCATAAATTATTGGGAAACCTTGTTAAAATATATGATTAGACTCACCTTCGGTAAAGCCACAGTGTGCTTTCCTCAAGTGCTTGTGGTGTGATATGTTTTCTGGTTTCCTTGAAACACTCAAGCTGGAAACCAGTCCAGCCCACAAATGTTCCAGGTCAGGGTTTGACTCCATTGCCTGCAGTGACTAGTGACATTAGAGGCAGGAACACAGGCCTAGCAGGCACAGCACAAGAGATACAGAAAGCCTGTACGCATATGCAGATGCTTGTCAGGGAAACCCTTTAATAATTTTAAACAGTAAATCTGTTCCAGGTAAGCTGCACAGTTACAGCAATTCCACTGAAACCTTTTGTCATAAGCAAACACCTGTATTAGATATTTCCAAATTTAAGCATCTGGAGTTTTGAGAAGGACCTTAGACTTCATACTCATGTTGCACAGAAAATATTATCTTATGTGGATGGATGGCAAAATACTTAATGCAAAGGGATAGTCACTTTACATATTATCAGCTACAACTATGTTTTTAAATTATTCTCCTTTTAACCATTATGAATAAGTATATAATAGAATACCTGTAGAACCTTAGAAAAAATAAAGTAACACAATTCCTTTCAAACAGTCAGGAATCAGAGGTACAAAAATGCAGGGTACCTTATGCAAGGTTAAAAAACAATTAAAGACAGTTGGAAATAAAACTCAGAAATCAACAGAGAAGTAACTTCTGAAAAAGTAGCTAAAAAATTATTACAATTTTCAAAAATGATAAAAATTGTTGCTCAACATCAACTTCCAAAAACAGTATCAATTTGAGCACTCAAAAGCATGGGGAAAAGATATGGTAGCTGACTCAGGATTTCAAGCTTCTACTAATTTGTATAAGCTTTTCAACAAGTCATAATGCAGGATAAAGAGACAAATCAAATAGAAAAATGTGCTAAATTTTGTATTCATGGATATCCTATTAATTTCTTAAAATGGGATTTTGGAGAGTTATAGAAACATTTTTTCATTAATTGAAAATAGTGACACAATGGATGAAAGAAACCCAATTTGTCAATGCAGTCAATACTTTTCCAAATTTCTATTCAATTTCGGGGTCAGCAGCCTTCCTGGATCAATATTCCCTATAAAGACATTTTAAGAGAAAAAAAAAAGTCATTTTTTCTCTTAAACTAGCGTTTCTAGTTGGCTTTATATTAGCTACTACACCACAGATTATTTAAATCAGGAAATTCCTCCCTAATGGATGCTGGACAATTTCAAGTATTAGCTAACCAGTCCAGAGACAGAAGAAGAAAACTATAGCTCTTTCTATTCCTTATTAAAAATGAATTTTAGCTCTTCTGACGGCAAAAAACATTGTTTCCCGTTGTAGTCAGTCTCTGCTATACATGGAAAAGGACTAATCAAAACCCAGTACTACTATCAGAAGAATTAATTATCAGTACATTAAGCAATCAGAAGCATCTTTGACATTGCATTTCAGTGTGTTTGTGTCTGTAATTCTATACCAAGAATCAGATAAAAAGATCCAGTGAGGTTCTGATTAACAGCAGTTATGTAACATAAGCTTGCTTGAGAAAATTATTTTTGTATCTGATTTGCCTTCATTTTTAAAAAGATGCTAAAAGATTTTATACACCAAGTAGACTGAGCTAATAGAACAACAGAAGCATACAAAACATTTAGAAATACATAATTTCCTTTGTCATTTTCTTGGATATTTCTTGGGGATATTTTTGGTTTTGGTTGTTTTTTTTCTGTAGTCCAATATATCAAACAACTTCCCAATGAATTGTTAAATTCAGTGCTATTATAAATACATTATTGCTTGCTATTGCTTGCACAGTGCAAACAAGATCTTTTTATTGCAGCAAACACATTTTCTACACATAATTGATATAACATCACAGTGTAATGGGTAATTACATTGAACAGAAGTATTCATTCTCTACCTTCAGAACACAGTGAAGGAGGATGTTGTCTGGTTTTACTGAGGTTATATTCCATATTCCTAACACAGTAAAGAAAAGTGGTTTTGGTCAATCACTGTATAATATTTTTAAAATAATGAGGTTGAGAATCCGATTTTGACCTGAATTACATAAGGAACCCAGAATGTCCATACCTCATTTGCATAGTTTTAATGTCAGGTGGAGTGAAACAATACAGAAATTGCAGAAACCCCCCCTCATCCATTACACAGGGGTGCATCACGGACACTGTGATATCTCCCATGCTTCCAAGTGTACCTGTCATGCACTGGTGTAACAGGCAGCTACAATGTGATGGCTGTGGCACTTTATTAGAGTAGTCCATCAATTTCTCTGTGTTAGTAGGCTCTTCTTTCTTCCTACCTGGAACTAAGGAAATCAAAGGGGAAAAAATACTTTGGTTGTCATAAACAACCAAAAAGAGGACATTCCTTTATTTTTCTCTTCATTAAAAAAAATAAATAAAGTTTTCTTGCCATAGAATATTTTAACGCTGCTCTTCAATAATTTCAAACAGCAAACAGGACTCAAGCTACACTGAAATAATTTTTGGTCTGCCTTTTTTTCAGTTACCAGCATTATCTTTTCCTGGAAGATATTGGTCTTGGACCCTGGAAAACTGCAATTTCATCAGGATCTATTAACCTATTTGTATAAGCAATTGTTGATGAGGCTGTGTGAGAATAATTACATTCTCAGGGCTCCATTGGTTTCATGGAATTAAGAAAGTGATAATGTGATTGATGGGAATCTTCTACTGATGATAGAATTTTTCTTAACATTATTTAAATTTTGATTTACTCCCACATAATTATGTATTTCAAAGTCAAGATGAATCAATGCATTGAACAGATAAATGTCAGACTATAATTGGCAAATGTTTCATAACAAAATAGAGATAGGCTCTTAATTTTAAATTACACTGAGCATTCCACAAGAACCATCTTCCATAATGGAATCCTGCATCATCCTGTATCAATATTCTATTATTAATTGCCCATAATACGCTAAAAAATATCCCCAAAATACTTTTCATCCATAATATGCCCTGCATGAGGAATAGAATTTTGAATTTATAAAACTCTAGGAATGTATAGGGGTCTCAGATAATGAAATACAAATTTAGGGTGGGAAGAATGACAGGGCCATATGTGGTTTTGTTTGGTACTGTAACAAGAACAAAAAAAAAAATAGGAAAGAATGTGACAAAGCTAAAATATAGCATTAGATAGCATGGAACTGTCAAGATTTTGTTTTTCAATGCTGGAAAAATTTGAGGAAGACCTTCCTTCTAGGATTTGCACATAAATAGTGAATATTTATTGAAGGAGTCACTTGAATTCAGGGTGAAACTGGAGTTAATGCCACCTTTTTACATAGATTCTATCTTTTTCAAAACATCTTTTCCCAAAAATAAAGTGCTTTTTCTAGTATTCCACCCTATTTTTCAATTTTAAGTTCTACTGACATAAGCATATGCTTAATTTTCTGAGTTCAGGTTCATTTCATGCCCTTGTTATACAGCAGCAATAGTAATGCAATCTTGGTTTCTGCAACTGTCCTTAATTCTTGGTGTGATAGATATGATTATAAATTCGTGCAATTAAACGTAGAAGTCACAGTAAATGTAGTAGATGATAGAATGTATATTTTTGTAACCCTGTGAATGTAAGACTAACCTTGATTCCTGGAATGGGACAGGCGTTTTCCAAATACTGAGACATGCTTTGTGTACGAATTAACATCTTGATTTACACCAGAAGGGAGGGTGGCTTGCCAAGATGTAGCTCCTTGAGCTAATCAGATCTTGGGCACCTGGACCATCAACCCACCATCAACCCATCGATACTCATTTCGAGGGTGGACCCTGAATTTGACGACATCATCATCCCAAAAGAGGATTCCCGGAAAGTCCTTTCAGACGTGGCCCAGTACCGGGAAATCTGTTCAGGGTTCATCATCAAGTGAAAAGACTGGGTTTGAATTTGAAAAACACAATACCTCTGCTGCCGGGAGGCACAAAATACAGTGTAAGAACCCTGACTCAACCACCAGCAAATCGTGGAACAGTGCGAGATAGCAGCCCTGCTGTCGGTCGTCTGTTTCACCCAACATTCGAATGTTGTTTCCCGTGGCTGTTCCAGATAGATTTAAAATGGAAAAATAAAATTTATTCTCTCTATCCGATTGGCTAGTTGATCATTTATAACATTGGTATGTTGTTTCCACAGATTTTGCCCAACATTTTGATTTTAAAAACTGTCTTTAGGTTGAACTCACAGCCTGGCTCTCAGTTCCAGAAGCTAGATGAATGGGAGAGTTCTAGCTTCTCTTTATTGCTGACAACCTATCTCAAAAACTGAAAGAATAATGCTCCGGATATCCTTTTTCTCTATTACCCAGGTTGTTCTAAAATGACATAAAGAGAGATAAAAATTCCCAAAACAGTAAGGATAAGGGCTCAGGAGAATAGGAAAGAGACATTGTTCTCATTATGAGGTTCTGTGCTTGCATGCCAAAAAATTCTGGATGTATTTTTTAGCTCCATGTTTCGGGTACAAATTTCAGGTTTGAGATACTTAATTTTAATTCAATTCTGATTACATTTTTACTGCATGACTGGCAGCAGCTAAAGTACAACTAAGTTTTACTTTTTTTGTGTTAAGAATCTTTAGAAATTTACTAGTGTAACTTCCTTGAAAGGAAACCTCATCTTCAACATTTATAATATTAGTTGGCATGGAAAGATGACTAGGGACAAAATTAGAAACAGAGAAGTTGTATTCACATCCTAACAAAAGTTATAATGGTCCAGAAATTATAGGGTAAAGTGCAGCTGCTACTCCCTGGATGGAATGCAGTCATCATACTTAAAACCTATTCCATGAATTTTCCCGACACGCTGAATCTGCCACCTTAAGCACTGGCTGAGAGGATGGAATGGAGGGTGGAGCAGAGTGGAAACCCTGTGGCCAAGGCTCTGTTGAAACCCTTGCAGGGAAGTGAACTTGGTGGTACTTTGCAACTGGTAAACTCCACAGGAGCTGTCAGTCAGGGCAGGTAGGAGAAGGTGCCTTGCTCTCAAGGCAGCAACTGTGGCAAAATTGCTCTCCTTGGATGAACTCAGTTTATTTTAACCTAATGGTAATACTAACACACACCTCCATCCCCAAGTTACCCACCCCAAGGTACAACCACCCCTCACTGAGGAAGTGTCTAAATTTTATTGACTATACCTTTAAGAGTGAAGCAAGGGAATTTTACACCAATCAGTAACAAAGATGTGCACAAATTGAGTCATTCAAGCTCCACCTAAACATAAAAAAATACTATAAAGGTAAGTTGGGAATGGGGGGAATTTAGGAGACTCCACTGTGACTTCTTAAAACAGGCGTAGGGCTGAACCTGTCTTCTTCCCTGCAGGCAAGCCTGTTGAGTAAGAACCACACCCTCTGTGTACTGAACACTTTTATTGGGAATTAAAGTTTGTCTGTGCATTGCTTTGAATATGTTTCTGCAGTCAAATACCATCACAAACAATCCTCGAACCTTAACCTGACGTAATTTTATATTAACAAAGAGTGCTATGCTGTAAACTGTTGGTGTGAATCCTTCATGGGTGCTGGCAGTCACTGGCAGAGACAAAATACTGGAGTAGAGTGGAAGACTCACTGAGGAGTGAGTTATGGTGTCCGTGTGTGTCTCTGAATAAGTCAGTCAAACCACCCTCCAATCCAGCAGGATTGCTCAGTGAAGGGTCCCCATAACAGGATGCTGACAGACTGGTTGGGCACTAGGGTCTTGGCTTTCTTAGAGCACTGCCAGACAAATCAAACACTAAGGGTCAAGGAAATCTCCCTTTTTCACATGACAGTTGGTCACTTAAATAATATATGACAAAGTCACTAATGACTTTCTTATCTCCCTCTCCCTGCACTGTTACCTTCCTCAAACTTCATTATAACTTATACAGGGATTTCTATGCATGATTCAGGTTATACAGAAAAATACAGCCCTTTTACAATAATTACCCTTGAGAGGGAAAAAAAAAAAACAAACTAACAAGCTTTCTTTGGAACTATGATCATTTCCAAGACAAACACAAGGCAGTTTGTTGCAGTACTGATTGTTAGTCTCGAATGTAGACTTCTGGTGACTTTTAAGGACAAAAGTGGGTAGGATTTTCTTTTTTCCTGGATAAAATGTTTCACGCCATTTCAGATGCAATAGGGTATATAAGTCATCCATCCAGGACTGAGATGTGTGTGTGTATTTACATAAGTAGTTGCTGGATCAATGCTAACTGCATAATAAGTCAGTATTTCACTTGATATTCTGACCTCTGATAGGAACCAATTCTTCAGTATAATAGAAAAACATGCAGGTCCAATGTCGTTCCTTTGCTGGCGCATATTTTTTAGAATGGATAATAAAGCAAGAGTTAGAAAATATTTTTGAACAGTTTTTTATTTCTGATTAACAAAAACCCTCAATATTTCTTTATATTGCAGGGTCTGAGGGTCAGTATGTCTTCTTCAAACTCTATGCTTATGTGCAAAAGATAAATAAAATCTTGAATTTTTTCCATGTGCATAAAAGGTTATCATCAACAAAATACATAATTTATTGAATTTTACACAGAAAATATATAAGCCTTAAAATCTATCTTTGGAATACATTTTGAAATTATAAAAGTCACCTCTAGCATCGTTCCACACTTGAAACGCAATCAAAGCAAGCTTTACTTAATAAGATATTTCTACTACAGCACACAGTCAGTTTAATGGGTTGTAATTCGAAGTAACTTTGATAAGGTTAGGTCATAGTTTGAGTGAGTTAATCTGAGTTCAACGATAAATGAACATGCTGTGTTAACTGGTAGGAGCATGGGAGAATCAGAGCTTATAGACATTATTTTAACAAATTGCCATTTTAAATCACCTTCCTCAGGGTCTTTAAGCAGGATTTCATCAATTATGTGCTTACAGCTCACATTAGTGATACATATTAAAAAATTTCTCACATGAATAATTTAGAAAAAAATTGACTATCAAACCCCTGTGTGAGTTAGCTCTTGTCTATTTAAGCAAAGTTTTACTTAAATGATGCATGACATGCAATATTTCAAAAATGTTCCTTCTGAGATCTTGAAGACAAGATACAAAGGAAAAAACTGTCCTTGCAATGGTTCTATATTCTCACATGTGCCTTTTAGTTTTTCTGATGTGTGACATCTTTGCTGGTTCTGTTATTTACTTTTCAGGACTGAGTCACTTTAAAAAAATCTTACTCTTCTGTAGGATTTCTTTCCTTTGACATTTTCTGCTAAGTGAAGGGAGACAAGATTTGTCTATTAAATCAATTGCATAAGAATGAGAAGTGATAGAAATTTTTTGATGAATAATTTGCAACAGACAAAATGTCATTTTTAAAAGCCCCACACTTGTCTTTCCTTTAATACCAGCAAATTTTGAAAGCTACCTGAAAGAGGGTGTAGAATACATTTGACATCATGTGAAGATTTTTTTTTTTCTGTTTCTCTTCAGAAATAAAAATTGGTTTGTTTCACAGTTTTACTTGGGGGAACAAAAAGGGCGGGGGGGAAGTACTGGGTTTGGTTGGGAGTTTATTTTCTGCACAGTAGCTGATGTGGAACTATGATTTGTATTTCTGCTGGAAATAATGTTGATTACAAAGGTTACCAGAAAGAAAATAATATCACCTGAACTAAAACAAGGGACAGATGCTGACTAGAAAAGACATTCTGCAAGAGTAACATCATAGAGAATACAAAGTTCCATGTGATATTTTCAGAAGCTGCAATAAACTCAAAGTTTGAATTTCATCACATTTTATTTTAAGCACTTAGGTTAGTTACTACTGTAATGTGAATTATGCCTTTAGTTAGGTTATGTGATAAAAGGGATTCTTGATGCAAAAACAAAAAAGTACAGAGGAACAAAGGCAGGTGGGGCAGCTGAATAATGCCCTCATCTGGCTGCTATGAAACCCACCACAGGAGTAGCCCTGTGTCTTCCACTCATAAAAGCCACATCTCCACACACAAGAAAAAAGGATCTTGCACTTGTACTTCTTGAACTTCATGAAGTTTTCATGGGAGAGAGTGAAGTGGGAGAAAGATAGGGGAGGGAGGTGGAGGGGTGGGGAAGGAGGAAAAGAGGGAAGGAAGGAGTGGAGTTGTAGCCTTGGAGGGATCTTCTGTCCAGTTGTCAGAAAGTGGGAAGACTGGGAGGGCAGCTAGGCAGACTACTAGGCACACTGAAGATTCTGAGCTGGAGATATCCACATGCTACATATGCATATGTATATCTGTGTGTATAGATATATTTCCCAGTAATAGAGCTACATCCTGCTCAGCTAGAGAGGGGAGCAGGATATCGGAGCAGCATAATTACACTGATGTAATTTTGTCTGTGCAAGTGCTGAGTGCGTCTGTCTGAGCTGATCTGTGCAGCTGGCCATGTATTTGTACCTACAAACAGGCATGGGTATGCACCAATCTCATTTCCCTTGTACTTCTGAATTTTGTACCCCTCTGATATTTTCTAATTGTAAAAGACTGGGCTCTGGAACTACTCTTAACTTAGACACATCTATTCATCACCTGACATTTTATTTGATGAATTTTAGCCTAAAACTCATTTGGCAAGATGATGTATGTAAAATCAAAATCCAATTTCTTGTGTCTGCTGTTAAGAGAAGACATTTAAAGCAGCAGGAATGAATATTCCCTGAAAAGCAAAATTCTTACACCTCTTTTAGTACTTTTATATGTATTTTATTAATATCTTTAGTTAATGCATGCCACTTCAGTCCTTAAATAGCTTTTTATTCATCAAAACAAGGAAGTGATAGTTATCCTGTTTTTTGAACACGGTGAGATATAATTGATTTTCTATAGCATCCACTTCACTAGTACAACAGATTATATAAGTGGAAACTATTTAATTAAAATTGTAATTTAATTGTCATTGCTTTTGTATGTCTAAGTCAAATATGCAGTATCCTTTGAGTTTAGTATTTTATGCATTAGACTAAAAGTGTTCAGATCAGATTCTCATAAGTTCTAAAAATTATCCAGCATATCATAGAAACACAGAACTGTAGAATATTTTGACTCAGAAGGGACCTTTAAAGGTCATCTAGTATGTGTTTTTAGCAGATAACTGATGCTATAGGGGAAGTAGGTATTTACACCTTGATTGCAGTGTGTCACCTTTCTACTTCAGTGAATTGCATAGCTTTAAATCTTTTAGATCACATCATCTTGTGTAATGTCAACTCACATTGGCTTTTCTGCATGACACGATATAACGTGATGGGAGGTGACACAGAAAATGTAATGCATTATGACACATCAGAAATGTAAAGAGTGCTGCAATTGGATAGTTGATGTCAATTTAGATAGGAGACTTCAAATCCAAAATGAATCTGGCAGACACTAATGGAGTGAATGTTACAGTAACTACTCTATGTGTGAAACTGTGAATTCTGCAGTTCATAGTATATTGAAGAGGTTCAAAAGTAAAGTCTGAAATATTCAGAAGAATGAGTATCTGTAGTTGACAGAGGCATACAGGTTGAAAGTATGAAGAAAAGTTATATATTACAAAATGTTTTTTTTAATATTTTTTGTTACCATTATTTGTTTATTTTAATTTATTTTCTAAGGTGTGGACTACCAGACCCGAAATTATTAAAAAGTACATGTAATTGTCATATAACATTATACCAAATTTAATTAGTATCAGATAGTCAAATCCAACAGGTATGGATGGAAAACTAGCATACAATTATCCCAAAACCAGTTTTAAATACTGAAATCATTCCAAATTAATTTTTTGAACATTCCAATGGACTTTCCACCAGATAAATCTGCTGCACAAGTCAGAAGTTCTAAGAATTTTTTCACAAGACAACCTGTGCTCTTCCGACTGTGGTCTAATTTTACATAAACAATGCAGTGTATTACAAAAGTATTAGATTAGATAAGTTTTTGGAATTAAAAATTGTAGAAAGTCCAAATAAGAAAAAGAGAGTAAACAGAAGACCACAAAATAGTAGTTGCAAATATCAGATGACTGAAGTGAAATGGGAATTTTCTAAAATATTGGTTTATTTTGTTTCCCAAAGATGTGGATTCTCCATCCCTGAAATATTCATGGCTAGGTTCAGTTGGACCCTGATCAACCTGGTCTAGTTGCCTAAGTCTCTGCCAATGGCAGGTGTTTGGAACTAGAAAATCTCTAAGGCCCCTTCCAACCCAAATCACTCCATGATTCTATGATTCCTGCCTTGTCAAATCATTTGTACATCTGAGACTCATTGCCTTTTTCCCCTAGGAAGTTCTCTTTCTTCCTTTATTTTTCTGTTTTTTTCCTGGTTTTGCTTTATTTCTTTTCATGTACCAACATGTTTTCTACCATGTGCTAGCATTCCTATAGTTCACCTCCTTTACAGGAGAGGAAGTCATCAGTTTCTCTTAAAGATTAAAAGTATTTTATTCTATTAATCTATTATATAAACTCTCAGGTTTTCTCGTAACTGTGTTCTAGAAGAGGAGAACATTTATAAATGTCTATAGATGTTAATTTTCTTCGCTAAAAGAAAAATCATCTACTTTTAGACTGTATAAAAAGACTAAGCAGGAAATGGATTTTTTCTAAAAATCTGAAGTATGGAAGTGGAAACGTTGGCATGTGGGGCAGCAATCCTTTAGGGCCATACTTATTATTTGAAATGAAACCATAGCATCAGAAAATCTCCTGTGCAGGACAGCAACTCATGGAATATCACAATGTCTACTTTTGTGTTAGGAAAACAGGAAGAAAAAAAGAAAAAACTAAACTTCTGTGCTGCAGAATAGAGCTGAAAAACAGGGTGCAACAGACAGGGGTGATGCACTGTAGCTGATAAGGCACAGAGAACTTTAATTTCTTTTTTGTACTATGTGGTTTTAGACCTTCAGCAAAAGATCTTTTTAGTGATAACTGCCACCCTCCTCTAATAGTTCTTTCTTTGCTGAGACACAATTTTTTTTGCTGTTTTTTTCCCAGTAGTGAAGCAGGATATCTTAAAGAGTCTTTTTTGTTATTTTTTTCCTTCTATCTGTTAAAGATTTTACCAATATTTCAATGGCAAACAGAAGTGCGTCAGTGTTTGGGAGGAAGAAGAAAATCAACTTTACTGCCAGATTCACCAGCAGTGATTTATTCCCCTGTGGAGTTTTTGCAGTTCCCATTGTTTCCCATTAACTTAGAGTAACATGTAATTTTTGCAAAACCACGTGCAATGTTTTGTGGTGGATGCTATTTGCCATCATCATTTTGACAGAATCAATATGATGAGGAGTTATAGATGAGATCAGACAAAACGTGAAAGATAAATTGTATGGCACAGTCTCATTCAACAGGAGATTGTCTGGAGATGGTGATGGTCAGTCAGCAGTTTAACATTACTCACCCAAAGAACAGCATTAACTAGCTCATGGTTCCCTGTAGGTGCTGCTTCTGACATGCCATCAGCTCCTTGCCTAAGGCTCTATACTGAATATTTTTAAGTCATGACTGCATTAGAGGCCCAATGCATTCTTTGGCAAAGTAGTGACTCAGCAATCATGCCATACCTATTTGTAAAATCAAGTTGTAAGAGAGAAGGTGGTTGTGTGATTCCATGTGCCCCTGAGGTAGTATCTTCTCCTAAGGACATTGATTATCCTAGATATTACCCACAATAATTTATTCAATTACTTCTGTAGTGGTAATTAATTGGCTATCCCTTACAGTAGGTAGGGTAAGAATAGGATTCCATAATTTTTCAGTTGTTCCTACATACTGATTTTTAAACTTCTTGTTAATTTATTAACTTAGGGTTCAGTTCTGTAAGTGTTCATTTATACATGGCATAACTTTGCTTTTTCATCTGTACTAAAGTTCTTTGCAACCATTTAAGCACAAAATTAAACATGATGTTCTAAAGACTGTGGCCACATTTTGTCACACTTTTGTGGAACTTTTTTCTCCGTTTGGATATTATCTATTCTTGTTGTTTCTAGCTGTGAAACTTAGGCTTGACCTGTCTTTCATGTCCAGTTAATATGTCCATTCATCTCTTTCAAACAGTATTTCTGACTATGGAAACGTCTTTAGCAGAGTAAGGCAAAGGACAAGAAGCTTTTGTTAGTGTTTCTAGCCAATTTCCCAATTCAGATAGCTTTTGTTACACGTAAGACTAATTCAAACACATCAGGCTCTTAGTAAAAGGGAACTAAAAGGTGTTTTAGGAAACAAGGAAAAAATTGCCATCCACAATGTGGTTTTTGGTATTCCAAGCATAATGTCTATCCTCCAATATCTGTAGAATCCTCCAAGCAGTGGTTCAGTGTCAGTATGTGATTTGGCACTCCAGGAGTCATAGCCCTGTGGGACTTCATCTCTGTCTAAACTTGTCAACAACGTGGAAAAGTCCCACATCTTAAAATAAACTCTTCTACTGTTAAGATGAAAGAAAATTATCTTGAACTCAGCATTAAAAAATCATGGTTTGTTGCCTTTACAAATTCTTTGTTACTGCAACAGAAATTGCCTTCTGTTAAGGTGCAAGGATCTTGGACCAGTGACTGTTGTTTCATTGCCCTCCTTTGTGGTCAAAGTTTTTGGTTTTTTAGCTACTCCCACCCAGCATTTATTTCTTCAAAGAACTTTTGTCTTTTCAGATTCTATTCCAGCTATTCTTCATCTTTGCTCTAACATCACTCAAATACTCTATTTCCTCTGAGAGTACTATGTTACTGCCTCTGAAAGTCAGCTGAAGGTAGATTTCAGTTATTGGCATACTTTTAGCCTTGTGTTCCATAATACCAACCCAGTATTTCCTAAGGATTCTGTAGTCTAAACTTTTCTACTCCAAAAGCCAGTGAAACAGAAGACAAAAAAATATGATAGATGAGCTTATTTGAATGCAACTGTTCCTCTTAGGAGCTCACCTGTACAAGATTCAAAAATAGTTACCTTTAATAATGATTTTTTTTAGGAAAAGGGAAAACTAAGTTGGATTATAGTAATCCTGTAGCAAATACAGTAAAATTACTACATTTTCTATTAAGTGATCCTTCTATACTGTTTTCAACATCGTTTCCCTTGGAACCAAAATAATAAAGAGGTAAAATGGAACCATATGTATCACATTAAAGCTATTAAACCAGATATCTTCACATGGATCTACATACAGAATTAACCACTGAAGAACAAATCTCCATCTCTTGTATGTCAAGACTGAGAGATGATCAGCTGATCAGTACTGTTTCTTTCACTTCCAAGCTTTCGGTCATGTTGCATGACATGGCAAGAGTCAGCTGTCAGTCAGTACAATTGACAAAAGATATATAAGTTTATATATAATTAATCTGTAATTTTTTGAAATTATTTTCGTTTCAGATAATTATGACAACAGAGTCAAAGAACAACAAAAGCTTATTGTAAGAAAATGTTGGTCATAGGAATGGACAATGGTGTCTTTTAAATAAAGAATAAGTGAAATGGGACTAAGACCAGGTGTGACACTTGAATAATGAAAAGTACTTAAGGGTCAGAAAGAAGGATAATTAATCTCGTAGGTATTCCCTTCACTATTAAACCTATGAAGAACCTTAGGAAAAATGTTTTATTTAGTATGTTTTGCTAGAACCAATCATACTGAAAAATAAAATAAGTTTCTTGCTTAATTCAATTGCATATATGTAACATATGCTAGCATTTGCATGAAAATTTCAGCATTCTTATGAAATGAAATAAAGGAAAGGTCACAGAAGGCCATTTGATTCAATTACAATTTTTGGAAAATTAACATTTTCTTTGATTCATATATTTTCGTGTCGATAGAAACTTCAAAAGAGAAAGTAGTTCTAAAATACTAATTTGGAAATTATATATGCAATCCTATGCAAATGACTGGTCTGGTAGATTTATCTTCGTTTTCTGAGTCTGCTTTTGAGATCCACAACTTTCAATCTAAAATCACAATCTGCTATGTCTGAGACGATTGGAGAACAGTAATGCATTACCTAGATAGACATAGACATAGACTATTCTGAATGTAGTTTATTTAATTCCCATAAAATTGTCCCTGCACAGTCTGCCCATAAGAGAAAATGGCTATTTTTCCTTCTCTGGAACTTGGTTTGCACATAGCCTCAGGTTTGGCACACCCACTGGAGATTTCATATATCCCAATCTATAAAATTAACAAATTTATGTCTGGTTCTCCTACTTTCAATGGAATTTAATGTTGAGAATATAATTTAATTCTTCCTTTACAACCTTAGAAAAGGCAAAAATGCTAATCTACTAAAAAAGTTTGAGCTTTATAGCTTTATTCTTTTTTAGTTGAGGTAGTAACATTATCGGTATCCCACATTTGAAATGAAAAAAAATCTAAAACATGAAAATACATTGGAAAATCTTCTTTCCTAAAAGAATATAATTTTATTCCCAGTAGTTAAAATATAATTATCAAGTAAAGCTTGGATTGTTGCTACATTTGGGAATGATATTTGCTGTATTTTTATTACCTCTGTAATTTTCAAAATGTTAATGCATGCATAGAGTTGTAGATGAAATTTATTAAGTTAATTATCTTTCCAGTTATTTTCTGGTAAAATTTACATTTTACATTTTTTGGTTGGATTTTTCTTTGATAGTTAATTATTCCATTGGTAGATGTGACCTTGTTCCTTAGCACAGACAGGGCTATATATTTATTCACAGAAAAAGGCTTTTACACGCTAAATTAGATAGTAAAAGCCTTGCTGCATTCTGACAGTATACACTACTACATTTCATCTTAGAGAAGTGACATTATCTCAGTAATATCATGCAAATATCAAACAAATTAAACAGTGCTGTAAAGCAGGAGAAAAAAGGCAAAAAAATCAGGATAATGTGAAAGAATTTCAGTCCCTATATTGTTCAGTGACTGCTTGATAAATTGTCAAGAAAATACTAGATGCAAATACCATTTTAAAAGCTGGCAGTGTAGCATAACAGTAATATTGCTGTTTTCAAGATACAAAGTGTTTTAACTCAAGCATCCACAAAAAGCTTGTGTTTGGTTAACGCATGCTTTTGTAATTTCTTTCCATAAAAATGACTAGTGAAGGCACTCTGACTCTTAATTACATCTGAGTGAAGAAACCATGAAAGTATGTTTAGACTTTATGCAATGACAGCTAAACTGACTGTAGTGATGCCTTGGGAAGGCTAACCTGAAGCAGAGACTGGACAGAGCTACAGAATAATGTATTTATTGAAAGGCCTTTAGGACTTGGGCAGGACAAGAGCCTGACCAGGGCTGCACCCAAGGTGGACTAAGAATGGTCACAAAAACGGATGATGAGTCACCAGGTCTTGCACTTTCAAAAGTTTTGGTCCATTTGCATATTGGAGTTTAATTGTCCAATTACAGCTTCAGGTTGTGCAGTCTCATCCTTCCTGTTTCTCCCTTCAGTTCACCGTTGTTTGTACTTTTGGGCCTAAAAGTTGTCCTTGGTCTTCACCAGGAAAAGGATTTGTTTTGTCTACTTACTCTGTGAAGGGAGCTTACTAGCACTTAATATGAGGCTCAGAAGTACATCCCTAGGCAGCACAGAATCTGAAAAATATGAAAGCTAAAACTTAAGGCATCAGTAGTTTTAAAATAAATTAGTAGTATTGCAAATGAAAAGAAAAATAAAAATCTTTGAATCATTACCATTTAAGTGCATTACTGAACTATAATTCGTACATGCATGGAGCATAGTTTTGGATTACTTAAATTTTATGTCACAGGATATTTGTTACACAAAAATAGCTTTGTTATGTCATTAAGAACTCAGATAAGAGAAACACAGAATGATTTAGGTTGGAAAAGACTTCCAAGATCATCAAGTCCCAACTTTGTCTGAACACCACTGTGTCAGCTAAACCATAGCACCACGTCCAGCTGTTTCTTCAATGCTTCCAAGGATGGCAACTCCACCACCTCTTTGGGCAGCCCATTCCAATGCCTGACCACCCTTTCAGTGAAAATTCTTCTTGATGTCCAACCTGAACCTTCCCTGCTGCATCTTGAGTCTATGAGCTGTCACTGGCTGCCTGGGACTAGAGGCCAGCACCACCTGGCTACAGCCTCCTTTTAGGTAGAGAGTGGCATGGTCTCCGCTCAGCCTCCTCTCCTCCAGGCTGAACAACTCCAGCCTCTTTAGTCACTCCTCATAGGCCTTGCTCTCTAGACCCTTCACCAGCTTCATTGAGCTTCTCTGCAAACTCTTCATCATTTCAAGGGTTTTTTTTGAAATGAGGGGCCTGGAACAGGACACAGGACTCAGGGTGCAGCCTCACCAGTGCAAATAAGAAGCAAAACCAGAATGAAAACCTAATTATGAATAAAAACATAAATAAATAAATAAAAGGGCATCAGCCACTTTTTTACAAACCACATATCAACCATTCTTTGGTTTTGGTCCATCAGTGCCTCTAGTCTTTCCATAAGAGGAGTCTGACTTCTTATGAGCCTCTTCTACTTCCAAACCTCTAACCTCTCTTACATGTTGCCAGTGACCAGAACCGTTCACCTCATTGCACTAATTGACAATTAAAGACAAGATTGCCTATATATGAAAGCAATGGATTATGTATGGATACACTGTCAGCAAATTGCTAAACCCCCCCCATATCTTCCAAAATAAACATAATTCAAATTGTTCTCAATTTTGTTCAGCCTTTCTTTTATCCTGCAAAAACTATGCTTGTTGGATGGATAAGGTAGCAATGGAAAAATACTCCATGACAGCTAGGAGAGATTAAAAGTACTAGAAAGATGGCAGAGACAGAAAAGATTTTAGAAGCTACTCACTAGGGTTCTACATATTCAAATAAGTTTGTTCCCTGTCAGTTCACAAATTCTGCTGCTTAACTTGCATGTTTAGCACATTTCCAAGTATTATTCTGAAATAAATCCTCCAGTTTCCTTTGAAACAAAATTCAAGTGAATTCCTAAATATTGTTTACCCCAAATACTTCTCCTATTCAGCAATAAGTAGGAGTCTGTACCAGTTTTCTCTCTCTGTGATGAACCTACATGGTTCTCTACAAAATATCAGCAAGACCTGTATCTCAAATCTCTTTTTCTGTTAGAACATGTGCTGTCATACATATCCCAAAACACACATATTCTTAAGGTCCACTCCAAAATATATCTCTTGAGAGTTGAGTCCCTCTCTCATTTTTAACAACTATGAAGTTTAAAAAAAATTAATGGTATACCATGAGTCAAGATGACTCTGTATTTGGTTCTTGGTTTGACTTCTCCACAAACACACAGAAGTTATCTGATCTTTGCCTGACTGCATTTTCCAGTACAAACTAAACAAAACTGCTGGAAACTCTCTTAGAAGTGAGGTGGAGGTGATGCAATTTATAGTGATGACAGATACACCCCTGAAAAAGGAATTGGAAAAACACAGCTTTATAACTGTGGAAGAATAACACCTAGTTATCCATCAAGAGGACATCTGAACTAAACAGAAATGCTTCTATTTGTAATGTACTAGTTTGTTCTGTTATCTGAAATATTTTTGGTCAAGGTCAGTAGTTAGAGTCCCTCACACAGAAAACAAAAAAAAATTGGGGAAATTAACAGAAATGACAGTGTAAAAATTCTTAATTTTTAATTCTGGAAAACTGCACTTAATTTCTCTCTCTCTCTCTTTTTTTTTTTTTTTTTTTTTTTTTTTTTTTTTTTTTTTTTTTT
>JANPWX010000013.1:7766382-7987991 GCA_024734555.1 Trochalopteron elliotii
CAATTTACATATCAAAAGGTGTCTTTGATAGATCAGAAATATTCCAGGAAAAAGAAGCAACTTCTTTGAGATTGTGAGGCATGTCAGTTATTATGATGTTAACTGACAGGTAAAAAACATGTTTAATCAGGAGCAGAGAGAAACCGTCAACTCATTCCCATGAATGAACCTATTTTACTTAGTTTTAAACTTATTATTAAACCATAATCTATTATTATATAAGATAGATTTTGTATTCATGTATTTTGAATTCTATTGGACATGAGAGGTTTTCATATTATGTAACTTTCATTATGAACTACACCTATAGCTGAGGTCACAGTGTCTATTTTAGACATTTATTCTACAGAAAAATGAATTGTACCTAGCAATTATCTGTTTCGATACAATATAAAGCTATGTATTCATCAATAAATATACTTAATTTAGGATTAAAGAATCTTACCTGGAAAGCCTGAACCCTCTAAAAGAGTAAGTCTTAGATAGTCAGGTTTATACTTCCAATTAAGAGTTCATTGTTGCAGACAGGACTACAAGTTTTCCAGTTTATAGGGAAAGGAAGAAAAAAGAAAGGAAAAAAGGAAAGAGGAAATAAAAGAGGAACAGAAAAAGAAAGAAGAAAAAGAAAGAAGAGAAAGGATAGGTAGAAAGAAAAAGAAAGAAAGAAAGAAAGAAAGAAAGAAAGAAAGAAAGAAAGAAAGAAAGAAAGAAAGAAAGAAAGAAAGAGAAAGAAAGAAAGAGAAAGAGAGAGAAAGAGAGAGAAAAGGAAACTGCAAAGTGCTGTCTTATGGCTCTCTTAAAGTTTTAAAATGTCACACAAAATACAAAGGCTTTTGATGGTTCCACATAGGATATCATCTCCTGCCCAAAAATATCAACATATCTTCTTAAAAGTCATTAGGAAAATTTAAGCAAAAGTTCATTTACAGTTTGACCATAAATACTTATTAGATAAAATAATTGCTAGATGCAATAGTATTATTAAATTTCCATTTCACAAAATGACTTACAAACCTCTTAAGAGCCTTTAAGGGAATGATTATATGAAACACTGTGCTAAAGCAATATGCATGTTTTCTTAAAAGAGTATATGTGCCTGCTAGACTTAATATATGACTTTAAGTTATGAAGTGTACTATAGAGTGCCATGTAATTTGATAAATATAAAGAATTATGTACACGAAACGGCACACACAGTATAAGTAATTTCCCTGAGGATACTGGTGACATAATGATAAACTTCAAGAACTCTGCTCGAATGATTTGTTAATGTCACAAGTTGTCCCAAATGGAATTACAGTTTCTTATGTACATACAAGTGTATGCAATTTTTATAAAGTAAAGTAAAAGAAATCATTCTTTCTGATCAACACGACTAGTTTAAAATTAAATGTGAACAATATTTTCTCCTTGCCATTCCCTCACACTGCACTCTTTTCTCCCCTTCTCCAGTCAACTTTTGTCACTTTCTCATGCCACTGTTTCTTTTGCTCCTTTCCCCCTATTCTCCATCCTTACTTCTCAATCTTCTACAGCAAATAATATTTTCAATCAAATCTACTTATTGCCATGAATTTTCCTAGGGGAGGATATGAATCAGTAGCAGATGATTCTTATTTAGAATGTTCAGTGTACTACTAATAAAACTATTGCATACTCAGAAAAGGGATATATTTCTTTGCAGAAGGAAGAATATTTAACAATATTTTCTAGGGATCTATCTGGGATAACTCCCACCCAAGACAAAAAAATTGAGTGACTCTCTGGTACTGCTTTCCTTTCCATCAATTATTTCTTTTATAAGGCCTTCTTCTTATATAGAAACATATAAGGTTTCTTCTTTTCTCTCTATCTCTGTCCTGGGTTGATGGTGCCTCCTATCCCAATCGTGCAGCTTTATCTCTATGTACTGCACTGTTATGTCTAACCGCTGCCCCCCCCGCCATCCCCCTCGGTGGGGTGTTTGCAGCCGTGGGGCTACTTGTGCTTTTGGCTTTTGGCTGCTTGCTCGGCTTGGCTGCAGGCTTTGCTTTGCTTTGCTTTTACTGCTGCTGCCTTTATTTCGCTGCTTTCGTTTTTTTTCTTTCTCTCCCTTTCCCCCCCCCCCGCTCCCCGAAGATCATTGGACCGGCTCCGGACCTGACCTGGGAATATCTGGGGGTCCTCGACGTCTGAAGACAGAAGCTCTGCGCCCTCCCCTCACAGCAACTGCTTGAGTATTTTTCTTTTCCCTTGTGTTGGGGAGTGTCTTTGTTTATTTGTCAATAAATAGGTTTTTTCCACTTCTCCTCCGAGAAATTCCTTCTCAAACCCAGAGCTGGGGGGGGAAGGGGTGGTGGAGGTTTGTTTTCTGGGGGCTCCTTCTGGAGACCTTCCCCTAATTTGTCCTAAACCAGGACAATCTCCCAGAACCTGCAGTTTAATATTTCCTTCCCTAGCAGAAAACCAACCACTGCTTTAGAGTTTTAAGGGAATAAGCTTAGAATTCACTTTATACAGGTTATTTTCCCCTATCACGATCCACAATATGATAAAGCACCACACCTGAAATGAGTGTTCAATATTTGATTATTTGCACTAAATTAGGAAACACACACTGCACAGTGTTTGAAATTAAATGCTATTTGCTACTGAAAAGATTTTACTACCTACAATTTTTTTCTTTAAATCTCAACCATCTATCTGAATCAGAATGCAATTTAGAACATTACCCATGATGTATACATCAGTCTTCATGTTGGTTTAGCATGGCCTGTTTTATGGCAGGAGGCGGGCCACAAAGATGGCTAGTGTGAGGAGCTGCTGGAAGCTTCCACCATGTCCTGCAGAGCCAATCCCTGACGGCTCTGACAATGGACATGCTGCTGGCCAAGGCTGGGCAAATTAGAGATGATGGTAATGCCTCCATGATAACAAATTTAAGAAGAAAATCAAAACAAAGTGTGCACAGTTTTTCCTAGCCAGAGAAGAGGAGGAGGTGACAACATGTGAGGGAAACAACACGGAGATGCCAAGGTCAGGGGAGAAGAAGGGGCAGGAGCTGCTCCAGGGCCCAGAGCTGAGATTCCTCTGCAGGCCACGGTGAAGACTGTGGTGAAGCAGCTGTGCCCCTGCAGCCTGTGGAGATCCACCAGGGATGCAGAGATCCACCCACAGCCCACGGGGATCCACAGGGGATGCAGAGATCCACCCACAGCCCATGGGGGAGGTGCCCATGCCAGAGTGGGTGGATGCCTGGAGGAGTCTGTGATCCAGTGGGAGGCCCAGTGGAGAGAGGGGCTTTTGCTTCCGGGCTGGAGCAGCCTGTCCTTGGAGGACTGTACACCATGGAAGAGTGACCCACACCACAGCAGTTTTGGGACGACTCTGTGCCCGTGGGCGGGACTCATATTTGCAGCAATTTTGGGAGGACTGCTGCTCGTGACACTGGAGCCACGCTGGAGAAGTTCACAGAGAACTGTCTCCCATGGGAGGGGCCACACGGCCTCACAGGGGAAGGACTCATTCATCCAGAGCTGCAGAAGAAAATCTCAGTGATGAACTGACCAAATCCTCCATGCCCTGTTGCCCTGCACTGTTGGTAGGAGCTAGGGAGAGGTGGATCAAGAAAAGGTATTTTTAAGGGTTTATTTTATTTATCATTATTCTCCTCAGATTTTGTTAGTGACAAATTTACTTTGTACCTCTAAATTGAGCCCGTTTTACCCTTGGAGTGTTTTCCCCTTGTCCTTATCTCAAGTCCTGAACCCTTTGTTATTTTTTTTCTCTCTTCTGTCCAACTGTGGCAGGAGAGGTTGAGCAAGTGGCTTTGGTGGATGCCTGGTGTTTGGCCAGCGTTAAACCGCAACAGTCTTCTAAAAGGGTAAAATTGAAACATTAGAATATCCTTATGCAACACACCTAAACTCTTACTTTACTAATCATATAATAAACAAGTATGATGGATAAGCTCTCCTTACAGTTCTTTTCCCTTAAATCTTATCAAACTTATTGAATCTCAGGTAAATTGTTTTGACTTTTGTCAAAGATGAAACCCCTGATTTATGTTTCACATCTGTTCTGTCCTGCCTAGCTGAAGTAGTCTTGTATTGTGGGCTGGTTGTTGAAGACAAAATATTAGAAAACCATATAATGAAAAGCTCTAACTAAGCTCTGACTGAAAATTATTTTTGGGTTCAGTCACATATCTTAACCTATCTGGAAATGCTGCATATCTTTAGTTTTTTTGAAAGGCATTTCATCTTGGACAATTGTATCTTCTGAAATCTCTGAACTGTTACTTTTTTCCAAAACAACTTAAGATACATCTTTGGAATGAAAAGTTAGAGTTGCAATTACTATAGTCCAAAAATAGTTTTAAGGTGTGGAAAGTAGGATTCTGTAGTGAGGAGTGCTAACCAAACATTTTTTCATGCAACCTCAGAGTCTTTAAAAGATTTGTGGGTATTATAAGCATTCTTAAAGGCTTTTTTATAGGCTTTTCAACATAAGCAAAACTTTATTTAACAACAACAGCACCAATAAAAAAAATAAAAAAATAAAATAAAAAAAGAAGATTGTCTTTATATCACAATGAATTAAAAAAGTAAAGAGTTTTCAATTAATAACATAAAGATAAAATAAAACATATGTATTAAGAATTAAAGTATTTAAAGAAATGCAGGTAAATGTTAAAGAAAAAAAATTAAAATCGTACAGAATAAATAATTGCCATCTAGGATTGAAAATAAAGATCCAAACTGAATCCTCTTAAATTAATTCCAAGAAATCCATGTTATTCATAACGGAAGAGAACTAGTACAACAAACTCGATAGACAACAAGTGCAATAATTGCTTACTTTAGATAATAAACTGAATTGTTCTGGAAACTGCTTATACATACTCTCCTAGTTATAGAAGTTATAAGAATTTGCATTTTACATAGCTCACATAATTAACTAAAATATAAATTCAAAATAGTAATAAATTATAATCAATTCTGCTTGTAAGCACACAAGCAAGTTTTTACCTAATTAAAAAAAAACAAAGCATTTATTTGGGAATTAAATTTAATGTAAAGCATTTCTATGCCTTTAATCTTAGATATTAGTAGGTTATATTTTGTCAGAAAATTAACTACATGGGCAAGATGTTTTTCTTTAACTGTTTTTTAGTTAATTTCTTAAAAATAATAGAGTCCTAAATTTGCCAACATTTTCAGTAGCCATATGAAGCCAAACATCAAAGTTTTTCCCATCTAATCTATTATTTATTTTTGAGGAGCTTATTGAAGTGGTCTGCATGGTATTTTCATTTATATTGTTATCCTGATTGAGGCCTGTTATCTAAGAAGACCAAGAGCTAGATTAAAAAGATGTTGCATACTGAAAAATAAAGTTTGTGGTAATATATCTTACAAAATATTTTATGCTATGTCGTGTAGTAGAGCTAAAAAATTGCTATCAATTGGAACTTTTTTTCCAACAATTAATTGAGCTTTTTTTTTTCAAATAATGATAAAACAGCAGGAAAACACGGATTTTTTTTTTTCTGGTTTGAAGCAATGCAATTTATCTGAATAATCATTCAGAAAAAAAGGCTTACAGAAAAACAAACTCCCATGAATTAATTCATTAATGAGCAGAATTGCATTTATTTATGTCTTTATTTATTATACTCTTCTAGATTACAATGTTGCAAACTCCATCAACTGTCTGCATTTTTATGAGAAAATAGTATGTTTTTAACTTTTAAACCAATGTAGCTCTTTCAAATGACTTGATAGCCCAATGAAGTGTCATAACACTCATGTTTTTATAGTGTTTTCCTCATCGATTGTTGGTACTTAGAAACTCTTTCTGGATCTAAGAATAGAAGCATGGTGCATCTACATGCTTCTTTATTTTTGTTTCTTCTCATTCAGTGGTTTAGAATTTGCAAAGTAATTTTCCATCTTCTATTTGTTATATTCATGCAGCTAATACACATGGGAGGAACTAATTTAATTTCACATAAACATCTGTTCTGACAAAACTGGCTAAATGAAAATATTTGTCATTCTGTGATTTGAAGGTACAAACTACTGAGCCACCAGAAGACAAAACACATGCAAAAAAACTTTTGAAAGAAAAGACATTTTAAAACTTTTAGAATCTGAAATTAAAAAAAAAAAAAAAAAGAAAAATAAAGCTTAATCTTATATTTGGTTTTTTTTGTGCTAGGTTCAGAATAATTTAAATTGCTCTGGAGGCAAATGCATGAGTATTTAAAATCCACCAGAGAATATCCTCTTCAAAATTCAATTCATCTTCTTGAGTATTATTGTTTGCTTTGGGAACTCAACATTATTGGATTGCATGTTATATGTTTGGAGCTATATATTTCGTCATCTCCCCAGTGTATTCATATCTGAAGAGTCCGTGCATGAACTATTCTACCTAAAGCCACATGTAACATTTTCCTCACCTTGTCTTTTAAGTCAATGTCAGAGTACAGGAATCTGATTCAGGGATGCACAGAGCTAAGAACACCTTTTTTTTTTTTGTTACCTCCTAGCTGTTTTGACAGAGCTAAACGAGAACATTTTGAAAAAAAAAAAAAAAAAGGGATCTTCAGACAATGAAAATTTTTGAGTATTTGAATCCTGACCAAGAAGGTATAAGGTCAGATATAAAGAACTTAGTTTAATTGAGCTATCAGGTTTGTTGATTTAACTAACTTGGGAAAGATGTGAAATTATTTTGTATAATATAGGTAATTATTTTGTCATTTGGTGATAAGTCTAAGAAGCTCAATCCGCTAATGGACACATTTTATTTTCCATTGTAAATATTTTTTTTGTATATAAATTTATATGCACAAATATTTTTAAATCCACAGAACAACACAAAATTAAGCAGAAATTTAGTCACCGAGAAGATACTATCATTCTATTGACTAGATATCCATGGAATATGAGGAGGGTAAAACTCATATAATGCAAATCTGAGGATGTAGGTCTTTTAATTCCTGCTGTTTGCAATTTGTTCACATTTTCCTTGTCTGGTCACCCTGTAAAGTTTTCCATTCCTTGTACAAGACTGGTAACTTCTGTTTATTGTTCTTGAATTACTCAGTGGGAAATAGGAATAGTATTTTACAGTAATGTTTTTTGTCAGTTTGTTGGTTAATTTTAGTATTTTTTTAAACAAAAATGAATATATTTATCTGCATGAAGCGAGAAACTGTGTGGTACTAAAAATAACATGAATGTTAATATTGTCATCAAATTAGGTAACATGTTTGGGAAATTTTGTTACATAATTTGTTTATACTTTATTACATGGAAATTCAGCCAGATTTCAATCCAATTTTTTTTTTTAACAGAAATATGTAGTAGACATTCAATTAATGGTTTGGTTTGGTTGTTTTCTGGTTTTTTGGTTTTTTTTCTAATTTGTAAGTAATTTCTACAATTCTTTTCATTTGTAGATGTGTATTTATACATCAGAGTCAACAGTAGATTAATTCATGCAATGAATTAAGTTGTGTGAACTTAGAAACTCCTGACCTACTCAGCACAGATAGGGAAGGTGAAAGAAATCACTATGCCTAAAGCACTTTGAGAAGTGAATCAATCTTCTCAAATCCCCAAGCAGACTAGCAGAGTCACTATGTCTAACCAGAAAATTGATCTTATGAGAAGATGAAATGAGTGTCTGATTGACAGGAAAGGGTTTATACAGCTTCACAAATGTCCTCAAGAAAGAGAGGCTAATGTGCAGATTTTCTTTCAAGGCTGCCTTTCCGAAATGCTAGCAGGGGAAGAGAAATCCATAAAAACACCAGTATCCTCAGAACAATTCTAAACAGAGTCATAACTTTGTCTGTCATAGAAGCCTCAATGCCAGATAATGTTTCATTATGAAGGAGCACTAGCTTTATTTAGTATGTATTCTAATTTGAAAAACCTGTTCTAAGTTCCTGTCTGATGCTGACTTTAGCAAGACTCATCATGGACTAAGCTCATAATGAGCAATAGTGACAAAAGCAAATATTAGTATCACAGATTTTCTGCCTAAATATGATCCAGTTTTATAACCATTTGGACCCTTATCAAATTTTGGATATGAAAATGAATATATCAGTATCAGTTGTGGTTGGCAAAAATGAACTTTCAGAGAAAATACTGGAACTTTATACATGAATATATATTTTTATGAGACTGTCCAGATTCCATGTGCTTCTTCAATATTTCTTGTGTCAAGAACAGAACACTGAAGTTATTTTTGTGACAGTCTTTTCTCAGTATTTAGGTCTGGAGACCACCATCAAAACCAACCATTTTAGACTCTAGATCTTGAAGTATTGTAATATAAAAAAATGTGCCTGTCTGTTTGTGAGGTTTGGTGCAAAGTGTATATTTCACTTTCCCATGACTAAAACAACACCCCATCTATGTAGTAAAGAACAATTCCTGATCTGGAATTAAAAACAATATGTCCAGGAAAACTGGCACACTTTCTATCACCATTTAAGAGGTTAAAACTGCACCTTCCTTCTGTAGTGATAGATGTTTTGTACATACTGAGCTGCAGTAATCCCACTATATTTGAATAATTAATATATTGAACAATTTGTTTCATTGCAGCAGAGATAATAATGGGGCCCATAATCAGGAATACTATGAAGATTTTCCTCTTGCTAACTTAAAAATTTAAAACTTAAAAATCACATAAACATAGATGCTGGTTTTTTAGGTTGGTATTACAGTATGAACAGTAACAGAAGCTAAATATGTTCTTCAAGTCATTTAACGAGTCAGGACAGAATTTAAGCATATCTTGTTCCAGACTGGAGCCACTTTTCTCCAAAATGGACTGGAAGACAGCAAGGTATTCCACTGAAAATGTCTGAAATGGATTTTAAAATATTTAAATTAATTTGTCTTTCTGGATAAATTTGCCATAGTTATTAGTTATCATTTTTTGGCATGCAGTATTTGTAGGTATGAGATCTGAGGATACTGGCCAGACTTTTTCTGTAATTAGAAGCACTGTCTTATACAAGCCCTGGAAGTATGGCAAGAAAAAAGTAGCTATGATGTCAGAAATGCAATATTTTTGTCAGGATCTTTTAAATGGACTACCTTTGTAAGGCCTTCAAAAGTATATTAACTTTTATGTTCAAAGTTGCTTATAAATATTCTAACAGGCAGCAGTTTTCAGCTATATTTTTAGTCTGCAGACCAGTAACACCCATTCTGTTTTTTGAGTCATGTAATGTCACATACAAACTGTGCTTTCAATAATTTCTAATAAAAGAATATATTCTACAGAATCTTCTTCCTATTGGTTACGTTGTTGTATTAGCTAGGGTTCTTAATTGCATATATCAAGTATCTCTCAATGTCATGATAAGGAATCCAACTTTCTGGGTTTTTGGTTTGGTTTTGATTTAATTTGTTAAAAATTAGGTCAAGAAGCTCATCTCATACAAAGTTAACAAATTAAATGCTGTGGAATTCTGTCCTTCAAATAAGAATTTATAATTGCTTTATTTATATATGGCCCTAAATTTCTATAGTTTTAATATAGAAAACATTATAATTATTTTAAATAATTAGATTATTTTACAAAGTTAAACTACTATTTAGATTTTTAAAAATTAATTGTAATCATAGGACTTCTAAGAGTCTTGGTTTGTTTTTGGGTTTTTTTTTGCTTGTTTGCCTATTCCAATATGGTGGTGTTTTTTTTGTTTGGGTTTTTCTGTTTTGTTTTGTTTTTAATTTTTATTCCCTTTTTTCTGTGTGTGTTTTGACTGTTTTGGTATTCTCAGCACAATATTCCACAGACACATTTGAGCTCAGTGGCTATTTCTGAAACTCCTACAGACAAATCCAAATTTGAATGCTGCTGTCTGGGCACTGGATGCATAATTTAGCAATCATATTTTATATTTGCTGTAGCATGACCTTGACATTTTTATGCATAAAATTTGTTATATTTTGCACATATTTCAATATCTAGCAGTAGATACTTATGAATGAATTTAACTCTGAAGTCTATGTAACCCTGTCTTTTTTTACTTGTAAACATGTTAAAGATGATTCATAGAGTACTTTTATTATGGTCAAGAATTTAAAACGATAGAGGTTTGTCTAATGTATATTAGATTTTTTTTGCCTCAATAGAATTTATTTCTGTTTATTATCACTTATTACCTTATGCAGATATGTTTTCTATAAGGTTTTCTTTTCAAATAGAGGGAGTATATGCATTTGTGTGTGGATTGTTTTTCTTTTATATTCCTCCTTTCACCTGAAATGATGAGCATGACTTTAGGACGACAAAGTGCAACTTGTAGTAGATCTTACATAAATTAAGCTTAAACCCAAGATTCACAAGAAGTAAGTGAGGACAGAATAGAGACCAAAGTCTTAATCTACAAAGGAGAAATATAGCTCACTTGACATGCAGTATCCTACTTGGATGTCAACAGATGGTTTCAAACTGTAGCAAAGGTTGAATTTCTTTGACATTTGAAGCACAGTGGTCTTTAACATCTGCTGTCCCCTGATGTGTGCTTGACAGCTCATTTCAGCAGGGGATACATAACATCATATTGGCATTTTTTTCCAGCTTGTACAGCTGGGAATAACCTGGGCCACAAAGGATCAGATACCTTTAAAAGCATTTTGATACACCATTATATTTTCTATATTTTTCCAACTGTTTCAGCAATTTCTAACATTTTAAATTAGAGGTCTCCTCTGACATAGTAAACAATTTGTTTACTCAATAACATGTTAATTTCCATTGCTCCAGAATAGTTGAACTAAATGCTGATTTTCTTGTATAAACGTAAGTAATTTAATAAAAACGTACTTAATCAGTAATATTGATGGAAGTAAATAATTCTGTTAGGAAATATTGTTAATGTACTATTTGTTGAACTGTACATTTAATTCTGTTCTACTGTTGCAGTAAATGTACCTTTTCTTTCTTATTTTCATAAAAGTGACAATCTGAGTAAAAGCATTTCACAAAGGAGGGGCTAGGTTGTTTAAAGGATCAGTATCAAAGATCCTGGCAAAAAAACAGGTTTTAAAATGAATTTGTGAAAATGCAACTTTAACGGAGTTTGATGGCTAAAATCACTCTATTACTTACTACATAGATGAAGCATAATAAGAAAATTGAATAATAATCAATTTGGTATGTTTCACACAGACTGGGGTTGTAAAATAGTAAGACAGCAAAAGATATTGATACTAAAACATGAAGGCTTTAGCAGCACTTAATCATTGAATAATTTAACATTTGTAAGGTGACAAATGTTGCAGCATCATTGAATTTCTTTCATTAGCTTCCCTGTTCTGAAAAATAAGTGGTTTTCACTTTGGCTGAATTTACTGGGTTTTATGACTACTATTATTTATACTTTCAGTAATCCTTCCCTAAAGTAACTGGTGACATTTTACAGAAGAAGCTGTGCAAAGACAGTTGACATAAATACCCTTAACGAATGAGCAGAAATTTCTGGATTTTTTAGATATTAAAAAAAGTGCACCAATTCCTTAAAAATAGGTATAGTCTCTTTGTTCAGCTCAAGAATTAACACCTAGTGCACTGAAATTATTTGTTTCAAGGGAAATTAATTGAAGAATTTTCATAAGAAGTTGGCCATGGCAGAAAACACATCACCGTAGGTCTTTTGTCATACCTCTCACTCCTGTATCATTTGACTTAGTCACCCTGGGTCATTTCCCATGGCACTAAACATCAGTATGGGTGTAAGTCAATTAAGTCAAAGGAACAGCAAAAGGAGGATAAAAGTTAAATAATCTTCCTGATAAGTGATTGATTTCAGTGATCACCTATTCAATCCAAGGGACATCTAGTAACACAAGGTGCATGAGCAGCCTTCCTCCCTTAACCATTACTTGACTTTTCAAAGTACACTGATAACGGCTGTATTGAAATACACTGTGCCCTGAAATGTGCAACCTTACAACTCTGAATTCTGCTGCTGGTAAAGTTCCCAGGTCTGCCTGATGTGTTAGAGACATAGTTCAAAGAGCCTATTTGTTCAATCTGTAAAATTTTGAAGTATTGTATGGGTACAGACTAACTGCATCATGTGCACTACATGAAACCTCTTCGGTATCTATTGCCTCTTGATGGTGGATACCCATTCACTGCCAAGAGCTGCCAGTCACTGCCATGGGCAGTGCAGGCCCATGCATTAAGAAAAAACTTGCTATTCGTGCTAACATGCATGAGCATTTCATTAGTGCATGATTTAAAAAAAAAAAAAATGATTTCAGAAAGTCTTTTTCATAAGATGTAAGAGAAACATTTGCTTTTGCCTGTATGGGATAAAAAAAGTCATTCAAACAATGCCATCTTCAATCCATGACTTTTTACTGGCTGCTGTTGAACACACTGAATAGTTATCTAGTTCCTATGCAGATAACTTGGCAAATATAAAATATCAGCTCTTACATTCCCTCAGAAAGATTTTTAGAAGTAAATTTAAATCAAGACTCTTATTTGGTCATATCAGGCTTGTTTATCTTTATGACTATCACATATAATCTTCAGGCATGCAATAAATCAGTTGTGCGGTATTTGAGCTCATTGCATCAGCATCAGAGTTTCTACCCTCAGGCTTTCAGTCCTTGTTTATGCTGTTCTTTACATGCATGAATAAGGTTCATGAACAGATGCACAATGCAGGCCTAAATTTCCAAATGATTTCTTTTCTAGAAACTAATGTTTATAATGGCCAGGGGTTTAAAATGTGAATATCACAGAATTTCAGGTAAAACTTTGAGTCCAGTTTATTAATTCCTAATTTTTTCAGGATAGTAGACCTGTAGCAAAATTTGCTTTAGATGGTAAGTGCCTTAGAAAGAGGAAACAACATCCGTGTTAGTGAAATATTTAAATGATGAGGCAGGACTTCTTATTTCACATAATAAGAAAGTATTTGAATTTTTTTTTCTGTAAAGAGCTAGAAAACAAATAATTAACTACAAGATCAACTTAAAGAATGTAAAAAAAAACACCCTAAAACCTTTATATCACAGAACTTAAGACCATTAAATGCCAAACGCCAAACTACTCTAGTTTGGAAATGGATATATCTTGCCCACATGATCTTCTGTTTCTGCTGAAGACCAGTATATATACCTATAGGGAAATATTTTTATGTGCATCTACTGTTTATGTCTCAGCTATCTTCCTTGTTAAATCACCTTGTTAAATCACCATTGAGAGTATTCAGGGAATAAATGTTTCATCCACGAAATTTAAAAAAAAAAATTCCACTCTCTCTGTAGCAAAGAACTTCACCGCACACTGCCTTCTGAGTATCTATGGGACTGAACTTTCTCCCTAATGCATTCCTTTCCAGACCACCTTTCCATTCCAGTTAGAGTGCTGGAATGCTCCTATATTTTAATAGGAATGTGGTCAATTCATAGTAAATGTCACTTCATCAAAATAGCATGTCATTTGACTCATGTAATTTATTGAAGAGACAGGAACTTTTAATATTTCCAAATGTGATTTAAAAAATGCCATCATTGTAGGCACCAGGGACATAATGCAATGAATCACATCACACATCTAGTAGACACATTTAGAGTTGTTTGAAATTGCCAAATTATTTTTATCACAGACTTAATAGCTGTCTCCTGTGACAGGATTTTAGACAATTTAAATTTGTATGTCTTGCCATTATCTCTTAGTACCTAACACTTGAATTTGAGAACTGGAATGAAGGAAATTCTAATGCACATTTGCAACATTACAGGCTGTGATTTCTCTGACATATATGTGGCTTTATCCAAGTAGATTTCTCAGAAATGGTGACATGACTTAATGAATTATTCTATTTTTAAAGTATTTTATGAATTATTCTATTTTTAAAGTATTTTTTATCAAAATAAATTTCCTGTTTACTCTTGTCCTTTTAACTTAAAGAATAAAAGGAGCTTTTTTATTTTTACATTTGATTTCCTGAAAATCTTTTAGGTTTTCTGAGATGTTGTGAATTAAAAATTTTAAATGTCATCTTCTTCCTCTGAAGATTACAAATAATGTGGAAGTAATAGCATTTCTCTATCAACATAAAATTTCTTTATGTCTGAAAAGAAATATTACCCAGAAGATCTTCTTTTCTTTTAAAAGAAAGAGGGAAAATTATAGCCCACTAAATCAGCCTGTACTATACTAGTGCAGTAAAAATTACCCTCTATCTCTAATAAGTAAATGATTGACAAAAATACCTGAGCCCAAAGATAGGCACAGAACTAGTAAAATAAAAAGAGAAATTAATTTGCCAGTAGGTTAGTTGTCCAGGAAGAGCTCCCCTGTATTACACACAGAATGGATGAGGGTCTAATGGACTATGCAGTCTAAAATTAGATAAAGTTTAACTATCTGAAGTTAGCTGATATGATCTTAATCTAAGTGTACACACTGCTACCTGTAGTTTGCTCATCAAGTTAGTTATGAGGGAAGAAACAAAATATCTGCAATAACTAATGCCAGGCCCTGTACAACATAAACTTTGAAATTAAAAGCTACAACCTGAACAGGACTGAAGTGCAATTGTTAAAGAAAAGAAACATCAAAGACAAAGCAGACAGAACCAAAAATACCTCTGATATGTAATAGAAAAAAACATATTCTGCATGTAATAAATTGCCCTTTTCCAGTTTTATTATTTATATTTACAACTTCAAGGAATGAACCAGACAAGACAGAATAAAACTTGAGGATCAAATATGGTAACATTGACTGGAAATCCACTGCCACTGTCATTCTCCATAATTGACCTATATTCCTGTTTCTTTTTCACTTCTCAAACCCTGCACAGTAGTCACTGGAATGAAGTTGAAAAATTTTTGACACTACAGCCAATGGCTCTAGTGATATCTCCGAGTGCTTCCATGGAATTTTGAACTGCTCTTTAGATGTAGTTTGACTGCAGGAGTGGAAGAGAAGAGAGTTTTATTAACAAGTTACATTTGTACTGCCAAAATGGAGCAGGTAATCTCATCTGTGGATGAGGCATTTGGCAGCCATTGGTCTTCTGCTGATCTCCTAGTGAGGGAGGGTAGTGTTTAGAACTACCACATGAGACAGCTAGCACATCAGTACTATCTTAAAATTCCAGAATAGCAAATTGAAATTGCCACAGGAATAAGTTAAAAAAATGTAAATATAACTAAATAATGTATATTTACAATATCTAAATTATGGCTTAGAAATATATTCCTGTAGTATTAAGTAGCTTAAATAATGATTTTTATATAAAAATAAACCTTTATAAATTTTCTTTTTCTCTCTGATTCCTTGACAGAACTGAAACAACATGAAAACTCTGAGTAAAAGAAATGAAGGTTTGCTGTCTCAAGTTTATCCAAACATAGCACAACAAAAATTACATTAGCTGAATCTATAATTAACCAACAGAATGAATTCCACTGAAGATTGAAGGTAAACTTTTTACAAAGTTGCAAAATTAATTAGCTTGCAAGAGTTTAAGTTTGTTGAAACTCATTCTACCTCAACCTCTGTTGTCTTTTTCTTACTGGGGTAAGCTAGGCAAGTGAAAATGACAGAAATACAACATGATTTAATATTTACTAGAAGATGAGCCTGCACTTGGAAATCTAAAAACAGATTGCATTTGATAAAGTTTGAGGATGTAAGATATGGCTATTAAACATTTTTGTCCTCTGAAATGTAATTTCAGATAATTTCTACTTTTTTCATTTTTGTTAAAGACTAATCTTTTTTTGTTTGTGGCATGGTAACCTACAAGTAAATTTATGAAAAATACAAACATTTCCCCAAAAGAGTGTGTTTCAGAAGCCAGTAGTGAAGGCACAAGAACTTCCTCCTTCAGTCCTATACTTTTGCTGGAATGATCTTTCATGGAGAAATAAATCTTGAGGAAAAAAATCCACAGTGGTTTTTATCACAAAAAAACCCCAAACTTCCAAGTGAAGATAGTTTAGGGATTTGATACCTCTAGTTAAAATCATTGCATTTAGTTATTCTTCAAGAAAAATTCTTCCAAATATCTCCAGCAAAGAATGACCTTTAGCCACCTCAGCAGGACTTCAATTCAGCAATTAAAAGGCATGCTGCAGGACATTTTTTTTTTAATCATTCAGATATTTCTTCAAGTAATGGGAGCTGCTGGATAAAAAAAAATATGCACAATAGAAGCGTGTATTCCAGTCAGTTTATTTTACCATTCTGGTGATGTGCCTTTCAGCACAGATACTGGTTTCATTGTTCACCTTTCACATCTATTTCATGTAGTCTTCACCTCAGCTTAGAGTATTTTCACTCAAGTTTTGACCTGACCTGAACCTTTTGAACTTGTATGATCTCACTATCAGAGCATAAGAAAAAAATCTTTTGAAACTGTAATAAGGAATTCAGTTTCATTTATGCACTATAGATTTTTTGTTTAGCTTCCATTTCCTTTTTTACTCCTGGCTTGAATGCCACATAGTGATAAAAATGCAGCCATAAGTCAAAATCAGACCATAAAAAATGCACTCATAAGTCAAAACCAGAACATAAGCTCCTAGAGCATTAGAAGATTATGTATTATGAAAACTTTATGCTGTTTATGTTGGTAGAGAAAGTAGGACTGTATTATAATTCATGCATATTGCACGTTCCATCTGTTAGTTATCTAGTATTGTTTAATTGATGAGTCTAAGGGGTTAACTCAAGCGGAAGCTCACAGCATATACTGGGAGACAATGAGTTGACAGCAGCTGTTCCAGCAAATACCTGAGACAATGCAGAAAGTTAAATGCTTTGAAGTCTATCCCTGCCCTCCTGCTGAGCTGTCAAACTGGTTTGATCAAGCTCCAGTCACAGGTGCAAACAGAAAGATTTTCATTAACTTTGTAAAGGGACACACTTTCTAAAGCTGAACTCAAACCTTAACTGAAAACAAACTTCCACACCTGAGATCTTCAGATAATTTGGGCCTGTGTTCAAGTGTTCAAGAGTTCAAGTAAGACAGACATGCAATAAATCTTTTATTGCTTTTCCTTTTATTGTATTGAAACTTTATTTTTAGTAATTATTTCCATTTTAAATTCAAACAGTATTTTATTTGGCTAAGGCTGTTTCAAATCATTGTACTAACCAATTTGTTACTGCTTTGAGAAAGCTTATAGGCCTGAAATCCATTTAGATCTATTCATTAATGACACAAAGTTCAGTAAAATGATTACAGATTACAGATAAAAGATAAAAATACAGATACATATAAAAAGATAACATGCAGTTCTCTTGTCCTGCAGGTCTTAGACGGAGGTCAAAAATACAAGTAGATCTGATGTCTTAACAAGGATGACCTACATGTGAATAGAGACAGAGAATTATGGCAGTGAATAGAAGAATGTTGTTCTAGTTAGTGTGTAAACTGAGAACAGACACACTTGCATATCAAATACACATCCAGAGTGTTATAAATGAAAAATAGCCAATCTGATAAAGAGAATAAATTTTATTTTTCCATTTTAAAATTTATCTGGGACAGCCAGGAAAACAACACTCGAATGTTGGGTGAAACAGACGACCGACAGCAGGGCTGCTATCTCGCACTGTTCCACGATTTGCTGGTGGTTGGGACTGGGTTCTTATACTGTATTTTGTGCCTCCCGGCAGCAGAAGTATTGTGTCTTCAGAGTCCAACACAGTCTTTTCACTCGGTGATGAATCTTGAACAGATTTCCCGCACTGGAACATGTTTGAAAGGATTTTCTGGGAATCCTCTTTTGGGATGTTGATTTCTTCAAATTCAGGGTCCACCCTCGAGATTAGTATTGATGAGTTGATGGTCCAGATGTACAAGATCTGATTAACTCAATGAGCCACATCCTGGCGAGCCACCCTCCTTTTTGATGTAAATCAAGGTGTTAACTTGTCCATTCACAGTTCACAAAGCATGTCCTGGTACTTGAAAAATGCCCTCTCCATCCCAGGGACCAGGATTAGTTTTACATTTACAGGGTTACAAAAATATAGATTCTATCATCTACTACATTTATTATATCTCCTATATTTAATTGCATGAATTTACCATCATATCTATCACAAAGAGAAAGAAAATTTCAAGCACTAGGAGACCCCTATTATTAAGACTTCTCACCACATCAAAATGTGGTTAAAATGTTATGAGTAGTTTTATTATAGAAAATAAAAATCTCTGCTGTTGAAGAGTTTCTAAAATATGCCTGTAGTTCTCAGACAGCTGCTTGCTTAGCAAATTTTAGTGTTTAATAGTGTAACACAGAGTTTGCAAATGTGTGATTTGGTGTGTTTTTCTTCCCTTTTTCAACCTTGAGGGGGCTACAAGGGCAGAATCTATTTGGTGACAGTGGGATTCATCTAATCAAAACCAGACATCTAAAGTAGAAACGTTTATGTCTGAAGTAATCACTCCAGACTCCTTTTACAGTTAATAGTAAAAAAAAAAAAAAAAAATCATCCCACTTATACAGTAGGATTTATACTTGTAAGGCACATTTTATTTTAGTCTAACATAGGTATGTCAAATAGAAGAGAAAAATTATTATGAGTTATTGCTCAAGACAGGTTCCAGTTACTGTGGAGTTCAATGACACTTAGGAAAAAAGTTAGCATGTTGAAGTCAGGAGAGATGCAGACTGCTAAAATCTGTGTTAAAGACTTAAAAAGCATTTTAAGGTCCTGAGAGGCTCTACGAAGGGAAGTTATAAAGCCACCATGTTCCAGCCTGTTGCAGCCAGAGACCTGGGATCTCTGTCAGATCTCTCCAATACCATCTTAGGTTCTCAGATTAATTAAAAGCAATGCCTGCACCCTGGGCACCCTTACCTAGTCAGATTTTCAGTCTTACCAGAAGCAGGCTTTTCTCCTACTTCTCTGCTAGCCCAACTTGAAATTTGCTGCTGACACACATCTGCACACATTTGCACATACACTGGGTTAAAACCAATAGGGGAAAAATATATGCTCTGGTCCCTCCAGTAGCTGGGCCATAAACTTCGCAGCTCTCACAAATGAGATAATTTACACAGAAAGATATTTAAGAAAAATGATTTAATGAGAAGATAGGATAGATCAGAGTTACCAGACCCAGGGCTCAGTCATGAAATCATGCTGACTGGTGCCTACTCAATTAAGATTGGATGCTTATATCCTTCCTCCTCCCTTTATCCCACTTCCTCCCTGATCTGCGCTTATTCTCCCTTTACCCTGCTCTGGTCCTCCCAGAAACAGGTTTTGCATACTGTTATAAATGATCAACTAGCCAATCCAATAAAAGAATAAGTTTTTATTATTCCATTTTAAAATCTATCTGGGACAGCCACGGGAAACAACACTCGAATGTTGGGTGAAACAGATGACCGACAGCAGGGCTGCTATCTCGCACTGTTCCACGATTTGCTGGTGGTTGAGTCCAGGTTCTTATACTGTATTTTGTGCCTCCCGGCAGCAGAGGTATTGTGTTTTCAAATTCAAACCCAGTCTTTTCACTTGATGATGAATCCTGAACAGATTTCCCGGTACTGGGCCACGTCTGAAAGGACTTTCCGGGAATCCTCTTTTGGGATGTTGATGTCGTCAAATTCAGGGTCCACCCTCGAAATGGGTATGATGGGTTGATGGTGGGTTGATGATCCAGGTGCCCAAGATCTGATTAGCTCAAGGAGCTACATCCTGGCAAGCCACCCTCCTTTCTGGTGTAAATCAAGATGTTAATTCGTACACAAAGCATGTCCAGGTATTTGGAAAACACCTGCCCCATTCCGGGAACCAGGGTTAGTCTTACATTCACAGGGTTACAATAATATACATTCTATCATCTACTACATTTACTATAACTTCTACATTTAATTGCACGAATTTATAGTCACATCTATCACACATACTTTTGGCTGCGGTTTTTGAAATGCAAACCAGAGATGAATAAGAAGTAAACTTCTTGCCATAAACTTCTGCGTATTTATTTCTTTTAGATCTCATAATATGATTTTGGTTCATTCTCAGATGTCATGCCCACATGTAATTTAGAACTGAAAGGAAAGTCCTCACAATCAGCAAGCAACACATAGGTCAGAATAAGGAGTCTGCTGCTGATAGGCAACTCAAAGGGGATCACCGTAGAAGAGGTATCACTGACGAAAAAGTAATCTGTAATTGGAATAAAATCAGTTGTTTCTTAAATAAAATCAGCTTTTGCTATTATTCTTGTAATAGCAAAATTGTAGTGATTGGACATACTTTTTGGATGTTGCACCCATTATTGTTTTTTAGTAACCCTAGCCAAATAATCTCTAGAAAACTGCTTCTTTTGTTTGGACTCCTTTTTTTTTTTTTTTTTTTTTTTTTTTTTTTCTGTTGAGCATTTTATTTAGATCATGTTACACGTTTGAGGGTTTTTTTGACTTGTGATAAAACAATGAGTTATTTAGAAAGTAAGTGGAAGGAATTTGTGAGCCATAATTTCAAAAATATAGTTCTTACATCTTATTTGCACTAGCTAGTCTGTTTTCTGATTGCTCATCATTCAGCTTACTATGGATAAGCTGACCTGTGGGTTTTGGGCGAATTTTGATTCAGTTCTAAAGGCCTACTTGATGAGAATCTTGCTTTTGGACTAAAGCAATATAAACATAAGACTTAATGACAGAAAGACAGTCACAGAAAAACGTAGGTTGAAAGGTAGGAAATAATGCCACAAAAAGGAGAGAAGTGAAAGGAAGCATCTATTAAAAACTAAGAAAATTTCTGCAGGGTTTTGTCATATTATTCTGACTATTGCTGACAAAGTAAATTAGGCGGATAACACAAAATTCTTCAGGCCCTTGCAGTAGTCTGTATTTTCCAGACTTCTGATTTGATGACAACATCATAAAATCAATCTATGTTTCCATAAAACTGTCACATGATTTCTTTTTTGCAGGAAACATAGAAAACTGTTGCCTCAAGTAACTCCTATTTTATTAACACAAACAGTTCTTTTCCTTTTCTTCAAACTACCTTTCCACAATTATGTCTTTTCCTTTTCTTCAAACTACCTTTCCACAATTATGTCCACAATACATTCCTGTGCCCACAGACTATATACTCAGATCAGAATTAAAGTACTTGGAGAATGAAGTGTGTCTCTCAGCTGTACTAACATACAAGTTATCTCAGCAATTTTATTTGCAATCTAAAAATTCACAGTCTATATTCCAGTTAGTCTTAAAAAAAAATTTGTGATTTGAGAGGAAAGTCCTGATTGTTGAGTAACTGGGACATACATCTTTAATAATTAGCTGATTATCTAAGATAAGGTTAATATCAGTCAAGAAGAAGTATGACCACAAAGCCATTGGAGGTTTTCCAGGACCCACACTAATGTAGTTCAGAAACCATTTAAATTACAGGCCCAAACTTATTCATGGTTAATATATGATCATTCCTTCTGGATAAATACTACCTTTAAATAAGTCTGAATTCCCCCACTTCCTTTTTCACTCTTTCCCTTTTACTTTAATATATTAACACAAATAATATTACCTTTTGTGTACGCTTTGTTCTTTTATGTCAGGCCTATGACATGTTTTTCATTCTTTTTCTTAAAGAATGCCTTACCTCCATTATTCTCAAAGCCTTTCTCTACTGCTGTCACCCTTACAGCCTCTTGTATCTGTATGTTTACTTGTCATACACAAATCTCAGCTTGGTTACTTATAGTATGACATTAAAACTTCCTTGTCTGTATCAGGGAACTATAGGAACAGATCTCCATTAAAAAAATATTTATTTGAATAGCTGCATCTTATTTATGGCTCATAAACATTAATAAAAATATGCATAACTAATTTCTTCTGTTCTTGTCACAGCAGACGAATCTATGTTTTACGTCTCATTTCATTTTCTACATTTATTTTGATCCCATAAACCTCCAATAAATAATTGTTAGCAGCTCTACGGCCATTATCTTGCCTACTTCTAGTGTTATACAACTGTAAATCCAATAAGATATGAAGAATAAGGATGGAAGACAAGGCTTCATATATCCTTGGTTTGAAAAGACCAAACGCTCATGTCTATCTTAGTTTGAAAGACAGGTGTCTGCCAGGGAAAGCCGGAGCCTCCCTTGGAATGGAGAATGTAAACCCCCTCCCTCCAAATTATTACAATTTTGAAATTAAGGGGCCCTCAGGCAAAGATATGGGGGTAGGAATAACAGTTCTTCACTAGTATGTATAACAAGGCAAACAAAACAACAACTACAGCCTTAACAACAAAACAGAACCAGGAACCTCGTGACAGCCTTCTCGGCCAAGACGAGAAGGCATGGAGGAGAGGCTTTCCTTCACAAAACCCTGGGGCAGTCTGATACTGGTGCCCCTGCAGGACTCTGAGGAGCACCAAGCTGGAACGGCTGGAATGAGCAGGAATCCCGGGCTGGTGGATGAGATGTACCAAAAGCTCCACGGTGGTAGCTGGAACTGCGGGGGATGTCCCGGCCAGGCTGGGGGTGCGGGACTACAGCGCAGCAAAGACCCAGAGCAGTGCCGGAGAAGCCGCGGGGTGGGACAGCGGCTCCCACAGAGCAGGAAAAAGTGAGCTCAGAATTCCTGGTCACACGAGCAGATGGTGGTTGATCCCTAGGACTGGGTTCTAGTGATGATAGTGAATTCTCCCTGTAGTAAACAACAGCTTGACCATGCTCCTTCCGATGCCAAGAGCGAGAGAGAGCAGCTGCCCCCAGCCCCAGCCTTTACCTATCCCCAACACTCTCAGTATCTTCCCCCTCTGAGAGAAACTCCCAGAGACAAAGGAAGGGTATCCAGGTGCTACACTCCTCTCCTCTGGCCACTTCCTTTGTTTTCTGTTTAAGTACCAATAAATACCCAGTTGTCAGTTTCCTAGCAACTTATGGGAAAAAAATCCGTAAGTAAAAAAGAAATAAATCTAACCCCCAACGTTGCCAAAAGTGCAAAAATCTTGAGGAAAAAAAGAAAGAAAGCAGTGCTTTTCAAAATACAAACTGACTTTGTCTATATAAAAATGAGTGACACATCACAGTGAAGCCTCAAAGATCTGCTTTGTGTATGAAGAGGGTTTTACTCACATGACATTGTACATTCAGTCTCTGAATTAGGGCACATTCAGTAAATAAATTCAATCAAGCCTTGATGTTTCATATTCAAGTCTTTTAATTATTAAATTTTTTTTGAGAAAACGTCACTGTCCACTATAATTAGTGTTGCCCCCAAAAGCAGAGGTTGACAACTTTGCATATAAAATATCGTACATAGTTTCATTTGCAAGCCAAATAAATTACATTTTTTCATTACTTAAGAACTCCTGCCAAAGAACCAGAAAAAAAATCAGCAAGAGCAAACCTCTTATGCTTGGTCAGGATAATGATATACTTATTTTTTCTTTTTCAGATCTGTGGTATGTACCTGCTGAAAAAAAGAACATTCAGTTCCTGCTTTTTATATTTCAATGACATGAACTTGTGTGAAACTGAAATATGACCATTTTAGAACAAAAAAAGAATGGGTAAAAAGAAATCTATCTCGGATCACAATATTTGGACAGAGAAGAAATTACAAAAAAAGTTAGTAAAGATATGTGATAAAATTGAAGGAAATAATTAAATGCATCAAAATATATTTGAGTGAACATGAATGAGCAAACTTGAACTATTTAATTGAAATTGAAGATGATTTAAAGTCCAATTAATTCATACTTCATAGATTTGAAAGTGAAAACATGATGAAGCAAAAATTTTACGTGTGAAATCAGACATTTTTTGTTAAAGGATACGAAATTAATATTGGCAATGCTAGAAATTATTTTTCAAATCTGTTGATGCAGTATAATACCAAAATAGTATTGTTCATCAGGATTAACATACAAGGAGACTGGCATACAAACAGTGAAACTATAACTGCTATATTAGCAATATCATCAACTATAGATTACTGAGAGATTGTCCCATTAGCCTTTCATAAATTTAAGAAGGAGTTAGTCAGCCAATAAAATTTCTGAATTATAAAGGATGCTAACTAATTTTCAAAGTATTTTTTATTAAGCAGGATGGGAATAAAATCACTAAGCAAACTGGATATTTTTTTACTTTTGTTTCAAAAACTTATATACCTAACTAGGACCCAGTTAGTTATATACGAAATGAGCATCTAAGTTTTAAAACTAAGTTATATCTAGGAAAAGCTTAAAAAAACTCCTAAATATATTGGTTATTTACAGAAATAATGTGATTTGTTTGTCTTTTTCACCCCTAAGTTTAAAATAAGTATTACAATAATTTTTTAAATAATAACAAAATATTAAAAGTATTCTTCATCTTTAAGAGGAACTTGATAAACAGTAATTACAAAATAATCAAACCACCTTGTAAAAAATTTATAGAAAGAATTAAAGGAAGTGGTTGTTGATGGGAGGCCCATAGATATTCATTTGAATAAAGATTAAACAGTGTCTGATATAGTATTTCCAACATGATTTTCATGGTTCTGCATATCTTTTCAAATGACAGACTACTTTTTTTTTCTGGAGAATTTTCACTACAATATCAAATATAATTCCTAACATTTATAGTCCACAAAATAAAATATAGCTAGTAACTCATTTTGTAAGCAAAAATGTCTAATATATGGTCAGAAACTAATTAGGAATACAGTATTTCTTCTAGTAGAAGCTCTCCATTGTAGTGATTCAGCTTCCTTTTTGATCTGTGTGCTAAATTAGGAAGCCTTTAAAATATTTCACACTGAGGTGCCACTACATAGTTTATGTTAATGTAAAAATAAAAATGATTTGGAGAGAAATGGTTTCAAAAGCTTAATAACCTGTATTTAAAAGGATAGTCATTTTTATTGCTTACATCAATTTTGGAGTTAAGGCACCTACTGGAATTATTTCTATGGTGCGTATCGGTGATACTTCAAACATGGTCACCCAGGTCTCTAAAACATTAAAAAATATTTTGTTTTTACATTCAGTATCGGGAGTTTTATAGTTGTAGTACTCTAAGGTAAAAGGATAAAAAAATCCCCTGCTTATATTTCCTACAAACAGGAAATGACAGAGTGATGAATAATTCCTTAGGAAGGAAAGCATGCTGACAAAAAATAAAACCAGCTTTGAGTTCCAGAGAAGAGATTCCCCTGCAGCCCCTGGTGAAGACCATGATGAGACATTCTGTGCCCCTGGAGCCTGTGGAGGTCGACGGGGGACCAGAGATCTACCATAAACCCATGGAGGACCCCATACCGGAGCAGGTGGATGTCCAGTGTGGGCTCTGAGCCTTTGAGAAGCCCACTCTGTAGCAGACTCCTGGCAGGACCTGTGAACCCATGGGGAGAAGAGCCCATGGTGAAACAGGTTTGCTAGCAAGACTTGCAACCCCACGTTGGAGCAGCCTGTTCCTGATGGATTGCACCCCATGGAAGGCACCCATACTGGAGCAGTTAGTGAAGAACTAGTCTCCATAGGAATGACGTGTTGGAGAAGTCCATTGAGGACTGTGTCCCATGGGAAGGACCCCACACTGGAGTGGGGAGTAGGCAAAGTGTGAGGAGTCCTGACGAGGGAGTGGCAAAGTGTCATGAATTGATCACAGCCGTGACTCCTTTTTCCATGAGCAGCTGGAGGGGAGAGCATACAGGAAAATGGGACTTAAGCTGAGCACTGGAAGATGGTGGCGTGGGGGAAGGTGTTTTTAAGATTTTTTTTCATTTCTCATTGTCAAACTCTAATTTGATTGGTAATAAATGAAGCTTTTTTTTTTTTCCACAAGTCCGTTTTGCTTGTGATGGTAACCAGTGAGTGATCTCTCCCTGTCATTATGGCAATCCACAACCCTTTTGCTATATTTTCTTTGCCCTGTCCAAGCTGAGGAAGGAAAAGATAGAGTAAACTAGTGGTTACCTGGGTCCCAGACAGGGTCAACCCACCACAGACTTCATGGAAATGCTCATGGCTTGAAACATGTAAAGGCATCTCCTCAGTTTACACTAAAGGCTCCTTCTGTAAACTGTCTGACTATTTAAAAAACTTGCAGAAAAGCATTAAATGCTGACTTTGTTGCCTTCATCTCATATAAACTGCCCATGTTGCATTTTATGACAATGTCTGTACCCATGTCCTTAATAAAATTTTAGAAAGGGAACGAATCATGCTTTTTTTTCTCTACCAAAAAGCACTGTGCATTGCATCGTTACCTCTTACGATAACCTTTCCTGACTTACAGCTCCTGATCAATTTTAGCACACTGCCAACTGAATTTTTCAACATCATGGCTTAACTTCATAAGCAGAATACAGATACCATAATTCCCAACTAAGCATCAGAAGTCCTTCAGTCTGTCTATTTAAATATTTACCAACAGAAAATAAGTGCTAAGTCAAAGTGTATATAAACACGTCTATCTCAGTGTTTATACCTTGGCTGTTTCTTGCCTGATGGAATACAGCAGTATTTGAAAAATAAGTCTTCCCTTAAAAATATGCAAGTTAACTAATTTTTTCCCTAGTTCCCAAATTTTCAACAAAATTACCTGATTTCTGATTACAATTCTTACAAGAAAACCAAACATGAGAAACCACACAACCCAACTTTACAAAATAAAGAGAAACTGCAAAATATCTAGTTTTTTAGACCTCGGGAAATTTTTGGAGAGAAGACTATTACAGTTCAGAACTCCTAAGAATATGTTTGAATGTAGAGGCAATAACATTAAAATATACATTTCTTTTTGTAGATATAAGAGATGATGTCTTTGAAATTACTAGAAATAAAAATCTTACTGCTTGCATCTTCCCATTCTCTCATCCTGGCATGTTCTTCCCTTAAAAGTTTTGGACCTTTCAGAGTAGATTTCAAAGTAAATATATGATAGATATCTTTGTCAAAAAAAGCAGCTTGATTTCTTGTTCCAGTTATATAGGTCAGCATCTATCGTCCCTGGATGCCTGGGACCATAAGGGCTCTCTCAGCAGTCCCAGGGAACAGATTGGCTATATAAACAGCACCAAAGCAGCACACACAGAAAAAGAGAAACCCCGCTGCTTCATTATTTTTCCTGCAGCTGTATGGGCTGTCTTGTGTCTCGCTTATAGTTTTGTAGGGAGTAATCATATTGAGAACACCTGGGGTGACATGTAATTACAGCATGATTGTGTGGAAAAATGTGGGTCTATTCAAATTTCTCGGGGGCTATAGACAGCTGGTTCCTTTTAATTCTTACAACAGCATGTGTTCTGTAACAGCTGGAGATGCGTTTTTCTATTCAGCCTCATTTGATGGATTGATCATGAGGCAGGTGATCAGCAATTTCTAAACTGTAATCCAAACTCTGCCACTAACTTGCTGTTAGCCTTGGGCAAGCCACTTAGTGTCAGATCCAGATGAACTATTTAAACACCTAAAGAATAACCTAGGTAGAATATGGACATTTTTGTTCAGAACTGCAGTTTTGAAATCCATGTTGATCCTGACCAACTTCATAAGCATCCATGTACAGAAACTACAGGGGATTTCAGTTTTGTTATAATACTGTCTTAAAGTTCAAGAGATAGCTATTCTTCATTTATCTGAAATCTTCAATTCATTTGTCATATTGAAGGATGACCAAAAAAAAAAAAAAAGCTGGACTTGCTGAGATATCAATCTCATTGAATTCTCAAATTCTTACACTCCAAGAGAAAAAAATTGCTTGAACAATACAATGATACTATTGGTGACTTTTGAAATATGACTACAGAAGAAAACTGTTTGGAACCGTTTTTATCCACAATCATCTGTCTTTTTTGCCTGGGGGAACAGAGTTGCATGTCTTCCTTTCCCTTCCCTTCCCTTCTCTCCCACCTCCAATAAAGCAAAGTCATGCCCTATCCATCAGATTATAGGCTTGCTGAAGATAATTCTAGATTTTCCAACCCACAGAGCAAGAAAAATTGAATATGATTAGAACTTAATAGCTTTTCTTTTTAATGAGAATCCCAGATTCTCTTCTTTGACATCAAAAATTGCATATTTATCTCATTCAGTGACTATTTAATATCAAAAGCCTGAATACAGTCATCAAAACCTAGCATCTCTTCTTTTCAGTGCATGCTTGAATCACTTCAGCTATTAAATCACATTATCTTAGGTCTAATAAAGTACTGATTTTTCCCTAATTTTTGTATGGTGAACAGATTTTATAGAAGGGGAAAATATTGTCTTCCTGTTCTTCCTCTATTAGGGAAAATGAGAGCTTGAAATTGTATTGGATAAGGAAGACAATGATTGGTATTTTTCACCATGTACTGTAAAGGAAATCCAGGGAATGAGCAACACAGCACATAGCTCCCAGTTTATAAGCCTAGCAGTACAACCATGTTTCACAAGAATAAATTTGCATATTGTATTCTTTATTTTCTAAAGAGCAAAGTCATTATTCCATGTAGACATGCAAAATGCCATTTAGTTTACACTTAAGTGCTGTCGAGGTTTAGGGCAAATCTGGGAGGAAACCTCCTAAGGGGGCACTCCCTCCCCTCCCCCCAACCGGTTCGAGAAAAAGAAAACCTCCTCAGAGAGAAGTGAAAAGAACCCTGTCTAATAAACAGGCAAAGCACTCCCTGGCACAATAAATTGAACAATACCCGATGATAGGAACTTCATGCCGCTCTGGAGAGATGACAGATTTAAGAAAGAAGTCCCTCCTGTAGGTGGTTGCTCTGTCTCTGTTCCTCCGGTGATGGGAAGTGTTGCTGTGCAGATCTTGGTGGGTTCCAGATGCAGCCCCCATGGTGCTCCCCCGGGTCCTCAGTCCAGAGAGATTTTTAACAGTTCCAAGGAAAAGGAAAAAAGAAAAAAAAACAGGAAAGAAAAAAAGAAAAAAACCAGGAGGAGAAGGAAAAAAAGAAAGCAAAGCATCTCCTCCTGCTGCTATCTATGCTAGCTAACTAACTACTGGAAAAAAAAACTCTCCGTGTGTGCTGAATTCGACTCTCAAGGCCAGTTGGTGGAGGACAGTTTCTAAAAAACAAAATGTGTGCCTCTCCCCTCCCCCCAGCTCCCAGATTTATCAGACGATTGGGATACAAACATCATGTCACCCCAAGACAAGTGCACATTGAAAAAAAGAGCTCAGAAAATAGTTAAGAAAGCAAAGGGAAAAAATGAACAAAAGAAAACAACAAAAAAAATTGAAGAGCAGATGCCTTCCAAAAGTCTAAAGGTTTCAAAGAATCAGGTTGCTATTTCTTTTATATAATGTTATCCTACAGATGTGGCCATTTCAGCAGGGCTCAATAGGTTGATGCCTATTTTATTCCTAAGTAAGTTAGGATTTAAAAAATTAAGTATTGTCAGAGTCTGGTCCGGTGGTTAAGCTGCCGCGACCTTCCTCGCTAGAAGCGCCTTTAAAAATCCACCTAGATCAATGAAGGCACAGGCACTCCCACGTGGAGAGTGATTCAGCTCTTTGTGTACCCTAAGGTGCAGAGTGATTTGCTCTTTGGTTCACTCTCAAGTGCAGAGTGATTCACTCTTTGAGAGGCTGCCTGAGAAGCAGAGCCATGTTTGCCACCCCAGGTGATGGAGAAGTAAAAGCAGCGAGATGGGGTCTTTCCGATCTCCAGGAGAGCTTCTTTATTCCACAAGGTCCAGAAGGGAAAGGAGCCAAATTGTCCCAGGGGAGAAGGATTATATAGGGTAGTCAGGGGCGGGGTTTCAAAACTTGGCCAATGGGGAAAGGAATTGGGAAAGGGACCAATCAAGGGAAGGATCCAAAAAGAACCAATCAGGAGGGGCAAAAACCAGGAACAAAGTGATGATTTCATACCAATGGGATATGAAACATTAACATAGAACTGCAAATGCTCATGGGTTGAAGTATTTTTTCTTACCTTGAGCCGCAAGGAAAGCTCTCGAAGGGACTTCCCAAAGGAGAGTCCCTGCGAACTGAGGCAGCCTAGGGGCTGCACATGGGTTGAAGCATTTTTGCTCACCCTGAGCCACAAAGAAGTCTCTCAAGCAGACTTCCTGAAAGGGAACCACTACAAACTGAAGCAGACTAGGGGTTGCGCACTCTCCAAAAGAATGGATAGTTTTCTGTGGATGGTCCAGAGACTGCCACAAAGCATCATTATGTTTATACTCTACTGAGCCTGTAATCCAGTTTAAGTGTTCCTGGAATAGGGTACACCTCAATCACAGAAAGCAACAAATCAGTTGTATGTTATAATGCCAAAGACATATTCTGCATACAATTCAGGTCCAGAGGAAATATTTTAGAAAAAGTATTCTTTTCTTAGATGTCAAGAATTTGTTCCCACAGTATTTTATGTTGGACATTTGAATGGCTAGCCATTTCTGCCAGCATGTTATTCACTATCACCTTTCCATTCACCCCTTCAAATAAAAAATAAAGAAATGAAAAATACTGTATAGCATTAAGCTTTTGCATTAAGGTATTGTACTTAAATCAAAATTAAAACAAAAGACAATATGGTAGCAATATTTGTTGGTCAGGTTTCAAATTTGGGTCGAGTTCTACATCAGTCAGGATAATTCTATAATATTCAGTAAAATTAATGATAATAATGCAAAGAGAAGATGATAAATGCAAAAAGAAGAATTGTACTTGCAGCCTACTACCACTGTTTGGAACATGAATTAATCTTGAAGACACCTCTATAAAGTACATCTACAGTCTCTGTCAAACTTTTAAAATATTGTTGTCTTAAGATTAAATCAATATTAGAGAAAGAAGTGTTTGAATATCATTTAACAAGAACAGTTTTCTTCTATTAAGAATTTATGTGTAGACATAAAGAAAGTAATGTTAGGTATTCTTTAAGAAAAAATTATGATCCATTCTAATATGGAGTAAATTCTGTTTTGAAGCATTTCTTGCATTAAAATTGTCTTGAACTCTTCCTTTCAATTGTTGCCCTGATCTTTTTCAGCCTTCTGATGGTTGCATTTTTATAGTGGAGTTTCTCAGGGATTGTAGCATAAACAAAGTGATTGTTTATGCATTCCTCTCTGTGATGGACTTCTAGTTTGACCAGTGGGGTTGGAGAGGCGTCAACCTCATTGCTGGGCAAACTCCAAAAACTATATAAACCCAAATCCCAAATAAATGTCCTTCTTTTTTGCTCTAACTGGCTGTGTAAGTGTCCTTTTTTTCGTGTCCATCTGGCAACATTCAATCACATTTTTTTTTCTGTTATTCAGATAGATAGATATTGCCATTTTACTATATAAAAAGCAACAGAAAAATTTGTCAAAATGGAGAAGTAGACTAAGCAGATTAAATAGTGAAACTTTCTTTATACAAGATGTTATTGAATTTACTGAAAAAACTGAATGAAGAAGTGAGAAATCTTTTCCCCCTGAATTTCTGAAGTGCTTGCAATTCTATCTTTTCTAGTTAACACCAGAGAGTAAACAGAAATCAGTATTCTTGGTTTTTAAACTGTTGCATTTTAAAATTATGAATTCATGCACTTTATAACTCTCGCTCAAAACCATAAGCAGTCTTGAACAATATTTCCATGATTTTAATTTGAGAAATATTTATCTCATAGTTACTTCCAAAAAACATGATGAGGGCATTGCAGGCAAGATAGAATAGTTGACAGCCCATAGTAGATTTAGACAATGGAGTGTGTTTGAGAACCAACAAGATCAGAGCTTTGACCCCACTTGTTTGCATTGCACACTCATTCAGTAGACCATAGCACTGTGTTTATTAGGTCTCAGCTTCCCTTCCCTGCAGGAAGGCTGCTCAGTACAGATCTGTACACTGCTGCTGGTCACAACGGCCAAGGTCCCTGAGAGCACCCTGACTTTCATGTCCATACACATCTCTGATTTCTGGGTCTTTCCTCTGAGTTTACTTCTTATTTTGGCCTCAAACACCAGATTTTTCTATTCTTAATAGTCAATGTACAGAAGCATTATATGTGATCACTTCCTTAACCGGTGGTTCAGGACATAACATTATTTTTTAATCCTAGTGTACAAGTAGCACAGCCAGCCTCTACCCATTTCAGCTAGCAAGTATGAGGTTTCTGCTTTAAAATTCACAGTTTCAGTTCTGGACATTCACTCACCCACACATATGCACAATTACTTTCCACATATTAACATTCGCAATTTAAGTTACTTCTTTTCCTCCTAGAAGGAGAACGTCTGTCATGTCTTTCAATATTGAATAAAAGCACCAAATGGAATACTCCTGAAGCAAAGGTTTGTCTCATATTTTTCTCATTCTTATATGACATTTGAATTTCATTTTTATTAATATTTGCTGTAATAAATTCTCTTCACTTTTTGACAATACTATACTAGCTTAAAACTGTTTTTAATGAAAATATTCATGTCACCTACGAAAGCAGAAACTGGACTTCTGTACAGTTATATTTGAAATTTAATGTTTGGGGATTTTTTTAGATGAAACAGAAATTCTAAGTCATACCCTACTCTACTGTCAAGTGTTGCCAGAGAAACAGCGGGGAGCTCTCTTACTGCCAAGACAAAAAAGGGGAAGATATTCAAATTTTTGAACAAATGTCTGATTTTTCAGTGTCTATTCAAAGTAAACAGATTCACTAACCTCTTCACATTGCACATATCTATAAAAAATGTTTTGTGCAAGAATAACTGATATATTTCTTTAGTTATTGAAGAAGAAATTAAACAAAATAATAGTTTTCTTTATATACCATTTTCTAGTCAACATAAATTACGTTACTTGGACTTGAAATATTGGAGTAGTATAATTCAAATTTGGAAGGAACATCTTTAATGCAACTTCCTGCTCCAAAGCAGAAGCAGTTATGAAATCAGACCAAGTTACTCAGGGCTGTATCTAGTTAGGCCTTGAAAACTTCCCAGGATGGATAATGCAAAACTTCTCTGATCTTTAGTGCTTGACTGTCCCCATAGCTAAAAGGTTCTTTTTATATTTAGCTCTCTTCTTCATGCCTGTCATCCCTCATCCTCTCTGTCAGCTCTGCCTTGGAAAGCCTGACTCTTTTCTTGAGCACATCCTCATGAGCAGTGGATGCTGCAGGGTCCCCTGCTGGTGTTATTTCTGCAGGCTGAATGGACCCAAACTCTCTGCTGGCAGAGCAAGTGCTCCCGCTCTGGTCATCTTGGCGGTTTCCAGTTTGTAGATGCCTGTCTCGTACTGGGCAGCCCAAAACAAGGTACAGCATTTAGAATGGATCTGACAAGTGCTGAGTAGAAAGGTGGATGGCCACTTGCCTTGATCTGCTGGCTGTGTTTCAGTTCACACAGCCTGGGGGGCTCTGGGCCTTTGCTGCTGCCAGAGAACACTGAGGGCTCACATTCAGCCACTGCCTCACAGGCCCTTTTCTTCAGGATGCTTCCCTAACCAAGCAGTTGGTTAGGCCTGTACACTTTGCTGCAAAGAAGACTTCCTTCCTTCAGACAGGACTTTGCTTTTGACCCAGCTGAAGTTTACAAGGTTCCTGGCAGTCCAAATGAGATCTGACTTCAGGGGGTATTGGTATCTAATTTTCCTTAAATCCACATATGCATAGAGCTCCATTCTTTTATTTATCTTGGATTAAGGAGAATGAAATTAATATCATAAAGCCTTTCTAATGATTTTTGTGCAAATTATTGTTTACTTAATAAATTATCTGATTAAGTGTGGGCTGCCTTGTAGTATAATGCTTCTTACCATTTATGTAATATCATTCAAAGAATCTAAAGCTTTTGGAAATATCTGTATAATTTAGTGATATATTATTTCTAACATTAGGGAGACAAAATCTGAACTTTATATCAAATATTTATTTTTGTCATTAAAGCTTCTGTCTTGGACAATGTCATAATATTTTCTCTTCCTGGATATGTTTGCTCATATTTGGATATAATCTAACACTCAATGAGCTACTTACTGGTTCTCATTATTTCCACAGACAAGATGCTAAATTCATCAGTAGGACAGAAGTAATTTTCATGGGACTGACGTTTTATATGTGTATAGTCACAACAGCACACTCAAGTGAATTTGTCTTTCAAATTCACTGCAGGTTGTATTGCAATTATCTGATATATAATCTGAATTCTGTTTCAAGTGCTCACAGAATTTCAAGACAATTTTTATATAATGTTCCTGAAAACATGCAAGTAAAATGTAATGTAACCATGCTTAAAATTAAATACACATTTAAATTTGAAGTAAGGATAAGTTTTGCATGATCCACGGGAGGTAAGACAATCTCATTGACTTAAACTAAGAAATTCTAATATATTCAGATTAAAATGATTATGAAAGTAAAGATGTAGAACTATATTCTTTAAAAGTAAGTTGACCGAAATAATCACACTGCAAAAGTACTGGATTTTTAATCAGATTGTCAATTGAATTTCATTGCAAGTAAGACTGAGATAGATTCGTAGATGAAGATAAGAGTTAGCATGTATTTTGTCAAAAATTCATTTGTATGTGGGGTTTGTTTGCTTATATTTTAGCAGAAAACTTTGAGGCTAAAAGCTAGTCTGGTTTACTCTCTGACCCATAAAGTCATGGAATTTTTTTTAAAACATCTTATAAGAAATCTAGGGGATACCTGATACCAAAATTTCAGACTCTTCTGAAGGTGGATTACTTTACCTAAAGTGTTTATTCTACTGAGTAAATTATTTCTCAGTTGCTTTGGCTGTTTAATCAGCAGTTCTGAGTCCAGGTAACTGAAGGTCTTCAGAAAGGAGCACCACCTCTTCTCTCTCATCTCTTAATGTCTTATCTATTTTTTCTGCCTTCACACTGGACTGTTGCCACTTGCTGTCCTATACTGATATATATATATATATATAATTTTATATATATATATACTGTATATATATATATATAATTTTTTTTACATCAGTTCTATTCCTATAAAATATTTTTTGTTATTTTCTGTTATTTTCTGTTATTTTGATCATTGAATTTGAATCAATGCAAGTTAGTGTTAGAACAGATTAATGGTTAAACTCTATCAGTGACCATGTTTAGAACACTTTCTTTGATCAATATATCCAAGAGAGGTCAAATCGAATGCAGATGAAGCTTTGTCAGCTGTGGCTCAGTTTTCCAGAGATACACAGTATAACAAAGCATCTTATGAATTTCAGGCACTTAGTGAGAGAACGCCAAATTTAAAGATCCTAAGTGTAAAAGTCTTCATTTGCATGCAAAATGTATACTTACAACTCTGCTTAAATTGATGTATGCAAAAAATAGATTTATTTCAAGGATTAATAGTCCTCTGTATATCCAACACATACTCACATAACAATATTATTATTTAAATAATAGAATAAAATAAAGTAGAGTGAAATAAACTTTAATTGCAGACAAAAGACTATTAAATATGAATAAAAAATAGCATATTAGTTAAATTTTCCCAGAAGTGGTTAAACAACTCAATGAAGAATATTGAGCAATTCAGCAATATATTAAATTGGAGGTCTGGTAAGATTACACTGAGAATTCATTCACTCAGCAACTAAGTCATCATAGAGTTACCAAGGTAAAGTTCTTATAGCTCATGAGTTGCTTTTGCTTACTGGATAATTTAAATCTTTAAAATATACTGCTATTTTTCTTCAGAAAGTGTTAATGACACAAGTGCTTTATTCAAAATTGTAGAAGAGTTTGACACGGTTTAACATCAAGACAAAAATCAAGCTAGAATGAAGAATGCATCTCATACAATATGAAATATTTACAGCCTCAGAGATTATTATTCTGATTTTAACCTCATTTTATCAGTAATGTTTTTCTAATCGGAAACAGACACACATTTGTCACAGTGAGACTCATAATTACATTTCGTGCTTCAAAAACCCCAGTTTGAAAGGAAGAAACTAAAATGAGAGAAGACAGAAAAGAAGTAATGACCTGTATAAAGTGCTGGTAGAAATATGACTTGATGTTGTAATCTGAAATGCCCAGTATATTTCAAGTGTATGTGCAGATGAGCTTCATTCATCTTTGGAAATCAGACCAACATGGAAATCTCCGACCTCTTGAACAGCAGTTTTAGTTAGACCAACCATTTTTAAATTTTTTTTTTCAAGTCCAGAAATGTATCCAGTTCCACAGATATTCGTCTTTGTAGTTTTCCACTCTATAAATCCACTTCTGATACTGAGGGGTTTTTTTTTAAATTGTGCTTATTTTTAGAGGAATGTTTCTATTGTTAAAGTGTGACTGGAAAAATTGTTTCTTACTTTGCATAAAATGGAATATCAACCAATGAAAGAAAAAAATCCATCTTCCATTTCATCCTAAATATATGTATTTATTATGGACTTTTTGCAATACATTTTACTGGAAATTTTAGTAAATTACCGTAAAAATTTAAATTTACTGTATTATTGCTCTTGATCATAAGACTGAAAGATGTTTGAGGACTCAGTGACCAGAGTAGGACCAGTTCTGTCTGTGCCGGAGTGCACATAGAGTCTGGCTTTCAGGTATGTGTTGTGTTGCAAAAAATCAGTTGCACCAGGACAAATTCAGTCAATGGACAGTAACATAGGATTAGGGAAGGTGCTTCCACTTGGTAACTACCAAATAAAGTCAATTATGCTTTCTGCATGTCTTAGCATTTATCTAAAAGCAGTTCACATAGAGAATCATTGAGATGGAACGGACTTTAAAGATCACAGGTTTCCAAACCTGTCATGGGCAGGAACACCATCCAGTAAAGCAAGTTCCTCAAAGCCCCATCCTACCTGACCTTCAAAAATTAAAGGGATGGGACATCCACAATGGATATCTATGGGTAATCTGTTTCAGTGCTTCACCCCTGCTAAAGAATTCTTCCTACTATCTAAACTTACTAATTTTCAATTTGAAGCCATTCCTCCTTGTCCTGCAGAGTCTTGAACTTGTCCTTGTTGAACTTCATAGGGTTCATACAGGCCCACTGGATGACAAGATCTCTCTGGGTAGGATCCCTTCTCTCCAGTGTGCTGATCGTACCAAACAGTTTTGTGTTGTTGGTAAATTTGCTGAGGGTGCACTCAGTGCCACTCTCCATGTTGCTGGCAAAGATGTTAAGCATCACCAGTCCCAATACCAACCTCTGATGAGCACCATTCATCACCAAGCTGTTGACTACAACTCTTTGGGTGCAACCATCCAACCAGTTCTTTAAATGTTTACTGATTGATCAATCTGTCAAATCCATGTCTTCAGCTTAGAGACAAAGATGTTTTGAAGGAGACTGTCAAATTTTTTGTACAAATTTAAGTAGATGGCCTCAGCTGCTTTTCCCTTGTCCACCATTGGTGTAATCACATTGTAGGACACCAAGTTTATCATTTGTCAGGCACAGTTAGCGCATAGCGATGCCCTGTATTTATTAGGACAGTTTCCAGGATAATCTGCTACATGATCTGGTCGGGCATGGAGGTGAAACTGACAGTCCCAGAGCTCCCTTCGTATTCCTTTTTCACTTTCTAAAAATGAGGGTTATATTTCCCCTTCACCAGTCAGTGGTAACTTCACTGGACTACCATGATTTCTCAAATATGATGGATAGTGTTTTAGCCACATTATCCACCAGATCCCTCAGGATCCGTCCATGAATCTCATCAGATCTCATTCACTTGTGCCCCTTCAGGTTCCTAGTATGGTCTTGAACCTGATCTTCTCCTACATATGAATATCCTTTTGTTTAGATAGAATAAATAACATACAAAAGAGTTTTCTTCTAAGAACATTGTATAAGAATTTAAATTACCAGAATGGGCAAAGCTTCACATGGGCAGGATCTGCTTGGCATGCTGTGCCCTGATCATAAACTCATTTGATGCAACATAGCTCAGGATTCCCAGCATCTTAAGGGTCATAATATTATCTACACTATCCTCTCTTTCTTATAGTATTAGCTCTGATATACAGCATTTTAAATTATGCCTTACAGAGCCTGAGTGTTTTTCTTACTAGGATTATAGCAAATCAGCTCCTCCTGATACAGAATAGCAATGTAGGTAAACTTAAATAAATTCTCATCAAAGGTAATAGACTGCCAATGGTTTCAGAGTGAGACAGTTCATAGAGTTCATAGAAGGAGTAAACATCTATATTTTTAAACCTACCACAAACACATGCTTTAATTCTGATTTACGTAGTACAGTAAATTTAAAATTATATAATTTCTTGACTTATTTCTGTTGCTGCCAAGTGCCTTTTTGGTTTTTTTTTGGCTTGCAATTACACACGGAATTTTAAAATTATTTAGAGAACTCAAACTTAAAGTTATAAAAACTATAAATGTGCAAATGCTACTTGTGAAAAATGTTACTTCTTACCAATGTAAAAGTAGTAATTAGTAAAGGAATTACCTTCAGAGAGAAACAATGAGAATGTTCACTGAAAACATCAGCATTTATCTAACAATTACTTCAAACACTTTTCCAGTAACATTTGGAACAATTGAATTGTTGGACAGTCTTGCTGTTAGGTCTCTGAGACTGGTTAGCCAGTGGTGGTTACACATGTACATAATATCCTCTGAAGGTGTCTCAGAAAATCAGTTTTCTCCAGCTGAAACTACCTTACTACAAACTGGATGTCAGGCACACAAGGACAGTTTGCAATGCCTTCTTGCCTGGTGACTTCCATTTGCAGCTTGTAAAGCTACAAATCCACTTAATCTATGGAAATTTCTACCTGTGAGGACCTGTATGTAATTTAACTTTTTCTGGTATGGGAAAATGTGTCATGGATCTAATACATTTGATTTTTCTTTCTATCATACTCAGTATAATCTGCATGGGAAGCAGATCTTGGGTTAGGAAACTGTTGTTTTCTTAATGGCTATCACAACAATGCCTGGTACTGTGATTGAATGCAGCAACAAGATTGCAGGTGGGCCTGAAATTACACCTTCCAACACTAACTCTATTTTTAAATGATGTTGACATTCTATGATAGGATACTTTCTTAATTTCAGAATCAGGGTGTATACATGCAAACAGCTCATTAGAACTAGTCCTGGAAATTCCTAACTGTCAAGGCACTGGTTCTGGTCATTTGAGACGGCAGTTTTTAGCATAGGTGAAAAGTATATTCTAAGAGTTGAACAACATGGAGGATCATGTACCAGTGCCCAGAAGCTGTCTGTGGTACTGCTATTTTTAGTGTTGGCATAGCCTAAGCATCCATGTGCAGATTAGCTTTGACCTAAAAGCCAAATAAAAGTGCTTTTTAGTGGGACACGGTATTTCAGGTGTAGCCACTGCAGAATTTAAGGAGCTGTTTGATCAGTTATGTGAATCCTTTCTTTTCCTGTCAGCTGTCTTGTTTGTTACTTCTCAGTACATTTTTATTTATTTATCATATAAAGTTGCATATCCCCTCTTTCCCTGAATGCATTCCTACAATAATAAAAGATCTCTGGGATTTAACTTTAATATCAATGACTTTCTGGTGCAAAGAGGTTAGACTTGTTTGCATTTCTTGCCACATATGCATGGCTGCTATCTTACTTTACCTCACTGATTTTAAATCTGGAAATTTGGCTTTCCCAACAATCTCTTACATTTTTCTTAGTTTAGTGCTAATTACTACTTTTTTTTTTTTTTTTTGAGTTCACATTTTTAGTATCTACTGTTAATGAGTATTCTGACATTTTGGTATAGTTATATCCTACATGGTTGCATGCATATCCATAGCTTTTCAACCTCGGAAGCTGGAAGCAGGGTGTGATGTAAGGGAGTCCACTCATTTATTCATTAACGATATTCCCTTCTTCTTTTCTTGAGTGATTAAGTGAAGATTCTTCTGTCTTTTTCAACAAAATTTACGAACATGTTGTCCTTAAGCAAAGGCAGTAGGGATAAGCAAAGGCAGAAAAAGGTAGAAGCTTAACAGTTTTAAAAATCAAGAGCAAAGCACATTACAGATGCAGACAGCTGCTTGAGCAGAACACAACCAAGCTGTGGTTTCCACAGTACTTAGATATTCAGAGGATTCTGTCACTTTGTAAAACACTTGAAAATCTACTAATGAGCACTGCTATATGTTTAACCTTGTTGTATATTCTTCTCCTAGGGAAGAAAACTAGGGAAAACCTTCATATATTTTCTGATCTGATTATACTACAGGGTATAAATGTAATAAACAAAATGCTTTGGTATTCATAATTAACAGAAAAAATAACAAACTGATGCCTTAAAAATATTAAGCAACTTCATGGCTTTTACTACCCGCAGTGGGAGTTGAACCTTTTCAAAGACAAGTCACATATTCAGACACTTTGTATTTAGGTCTTTCTTCTCTAACCCCTCAGGATAGTGTGTTTTTATACTTGTTTCTACAGTACTTACTCTACTGCAATTCCCATCTCAGTGACTTAGAGAAATGAAGCAGATTTCTCTTTTTTTTTTTTCTTTTCCCCCTCATGTTCTCCCTTGCTTGTGATAAGAGTAATTGCATTGTAGGAGGTTTGACTGCCTAAACTTATTGTTACCCTAGGTGACCTTCTACCAGTATTTCAGCCACAACACAATTGTTTCTTTTCAAATCTGTATGGCGTTGATAGAAATGGAAATAGTTTCAACTCAATTCTACAGTAGAATAAGAAGCCAAGGTAGGAGAACTGTATTACTCAGCAAATCTCAGTTCCATGAAAAGGCTTATTGAACAGCTAGTGAAGCAGAGAGTAGGTAAAATAACTCACTGTCAGGTACCAGCTGTCATAAAAGATTAGACACAGACATTGAGCACATAGAACTGTTAATTTTATTCAGTATTCCTTTCTGGTATAAGACTCAAAGGCTTCCACTTCAGCTGTCAGTGAATAGACAGATTTCTCTCTGTGGCCCACTCTATAATCATTAAAAAGAGCAGAGTAATACAGACTATTACCTTGTATCAAAGGGGGAAAAAGCTCCAAAAGGCTTCTTTTTGATTGAAGATATTAGTTATTTTGCTTGTTATGATAATATTTCCTACATTATTGTACAAAATCCCAGTTTCATACACAGGTAAGAATATGCTATAAACCTTGTATTATAAAGTGTTAGACAACCCTCAGAGGATTTTAGTGTAGGTGTTAATGGACTATAACTCAAAATGTGATTACAGGTCATAAATCTTAAAGCCAAAAGCACTTATACTAAGGAATTTTTGGTTTTGCTTTTGCATTTAAGGTTTTTAAAATGTGTATGCTAACTGTTGAAAGAACCTATTCAAATAGAAATACAGAATGGATAACAATAAGGCTTTCTTGTGCATATTATAATTTCAGAGATCAGTGGAAATTCCTTGTCCTACATTCAGTGGAATTGCTCAAAACAATCTGATTTTAATGACTATTGGTTTGCAAAGTCACAGGTCCTATATGACGGAGGTAAATTTCAGGTATTTTTTACTTTATGGAACTATATTTAATTAAAATGTGAATGATATGTGTATTTGGATCTTCCCTGTGAATTAGTGCATCTCACAGAAGACACACAACCTCCAGTACGCACCTAAGTGGTTTTGCATATAAAATTGCTTGTTTAGTTATTTATGTTTTAGAAATACATTAAAAATAAATAAAATAAATATTGATTTATTGCTTCCAAATTAATCTTCAAAAAGGGAACCAAGGAAACACTTTTGACCCAGTCCCTGATATCTCACTAGATATCAGATATCTATCTAATCTATTAGATAATCTATCTAATCTACCTATCTATTAGATATTTATCTAATACTGGTAAAACTCCTACTTCTCAGAAGTTGTTAAACTTAGGAGCTTTACTCCATTTCTTAGAGAAGATGAAGACAAAATATTATTCTTTTGCGTTTGCAAGATGAGAACCATCTTATTTTTGTAACTTGTCTGTCAGATTATTCCTTTCATATGGCAATCATATTTCCTTCATGAAAACAGAGGAAGACAAGAGAAGGCAAGAAAATTCTTATTTAAGCTTCAAATGCTGTCAGTAAACTCTTAATGGAACTACAAGGTAATAGGAAAGTTTAAACTACAAAGGGTATAGACCCAAGGAACTGAGATCTAGTTTATATTTTCAGAACAGGTTTGAAATTATTTTATTGTGCTTTTCCTTAGTTAGGAAATTTTTTTGCTAATACAGATTTAGCAGATAAATGAAATGAACATGTTAGTTCAGTAATTGTATAACCTCAAATGAAATTGACCCTGCTGTCAGAATGGCAGTGTTTACATGAATAACCCAATGTGAAACTATTGGTCTAGTGAAGGAAAGGTAAGAAAAGAAATAAAAAGGAGGAAATAAAATTCAGTCAAAGATACACTAGTGGCATCAGTGAGTCACAGTGTTGTCATATCAGTAGACATTCTTCAGTAATACAGTTTCTATAGAGGCTGTTGTGATTGATTACAAGCAGTGCTGTTTGAGCTGGAGCTTCTGTTTCCTGAAGAGGGACCAGGGTAAAATTAATATTCCATTGTTAGCTAATTCCAAAGACGTTAGTTTGCATGTCTTCTCTGGTTCTTCTGTTGACCTGCCTCACCAGAAAACCAAATGTTTTCTTCATCAGTATGATGGTAAATAAAAATAACCTTCACATCCTTTGTCGATTAAAGAAAGGATACCTCTTCCATTCTTTTAATTTTAAAACAAAGAAATTGACTTTTTTTTTTTTTTTGTATTTAATGAAACTGAAATCTGTAAAGATTTCTTTTACTGTAGGATAAGTCAGGTGCTGGTTACCCACATGGCATCATAGTAGTATCTTTGAAGCAAACCTTTCATTTTCTTTGCTTAAATTTAATAAAATTTTATTTAACTTTATGCATTTTTTCTCACTACATCTAATTTTTTTGATAGCTCTTTTATGTCTTTCCCTTACATAGTACATAGCCACATGAGTTCGCTTTGCTTGTCCATAAGGTAGGTTCATAGAACCTTCCTTTTATTTTACTGTTTTTTGTTCCTTTTCATAACTCCGTATTTTTCCAATAAACACAGAGGAAGATCCTTTTCACAAATAGTTCTTGCTATTTTTCCTCCTCTGTTTGTTGTTTAAAGTGATGAGCTGAGGAGGATTAATATCATCCTCTAACTATAATGCAACTAAACCATATCACTTCCTAATTAAGCTAAACTGCTTAGAATTAAGGCAACACTACATTTTTTTAAGTAGAAAAATTACAGTAGAAAAGGTTAGAGGATAAAAATAGAGCACAACATTTTACTGCTTTGAAATTCAATGGTATATTTCCTTTCCTTTGTGCTGCATATTGCTAAAACTGGAGTAATCACTAATGATTTAGTCATATTGTACAAATCCCACAGTCTGTTTTGACAAACACATTTCCTGATGATTTTAAGTAAAACAAATGAGTGTACTGTCCTGAGTTACATGTCACATGCCCTTTTTTAAGATTTGGAACTGAAGCAAAGCAATGTCAACAGCAATATCCTTTTATAATGTTCTTTCCTCCTCTTTGAAACAGGTGGTGAAATTTCTCTCCTTTATTTCTCATTATGTATGAATGGAAACCTGCTCAACTTCTTTAGAGTCTTCAGTGAAGCAAAACTGCATCTCAAAATTGTTCTTATATTTGTTCTTGGCTTAATTTCATTTATGATTATGTTTATCTTTCCAGAAACCATTTTCTGCGGATGTACAGAAAAATCTTTTCTAAAGTTCTGCTATAGTAGTCCTTCCTATCTGCAGGAGCAGCAGAAAAATGTTGCTTGTGAAAGTCTTGCTATTTAAAAATAAGCAACCAAATAGAGGATTTTTTTGCTGTTTCTAATAGAGCAAGCTATAAAATTTTTAAAAATAGAATTCTAAAATTAAACTTTATATTTGGCATAATGAAAAAATAAAATATCCAGCTCATAAGAAGAGGATGAGTAAGGCAATACACCTTAATAGTTGGTTTAGAACTTTGTGAATATTTCCAGACACATGCCAACTACATCAGGTACTAATAAACAAATTAGTTTAGAACTAGACACATTAGAAATGTTATGAAATTCAATAAGACAATCAGTAAAATATTCTTTATAATGCATAAAGCTTTTAAAAATCCTTTGTTATAAAGTATTCCTGTAGAATATTTGGTGGGTGTGAGAGGGAGAGATGATGTGATTCTTGCAGATTCTGTATATTTTCATACAGTTTAGAAATGAATAACATTGTTTTACCTAGTTTAAAAGAAGATATGAGTAAAGGGACATACCAGGACACAGAGCTAACCATCATGTTTGTCCATTGTCAAGTTTTTCTTGTAGATATTCTTTTTTCAGGAAGAATAAAGATTTCAAATATATATATATATATATATATAATATATTTACCAATCTGACCAAGTAGACACTGAACTGAATCAGCACATTACAATTTAATTGACTAGACTGAATCATGGATCAGGAATTTAAATCATTTTTGCTATTTCTAATACCCAAATGGTTATCTCACCTGGATAATATACCCAGAAATGTCTTTTTTAGACCTTAGTTTCAATGTAACCTCAACACAAGTTAACCTCAGATTCAATAGAACCTGAATCATCCAGAATGTACGCAGTGAATGTCCAGTCATTTCCCCATATATTATTACTTTTATACTTTACCCATGTGGGAACACCTTCATAAATTAAGGTGGGAGATCCAAAATGGGAGTTGTCTCTGTCTCTCATCTCAATGTTAAACATTTGCTTCTGCTTGAGAATCCTAAAGAAGAAGCTGACAGACAAAGGTTCCAAAGAAACAGGATTTCTCTGTTCTTCCTTCCAACAGAACCAATTACCTTGAATTAGCAAGTGGAATATCAATGATTACGTACTCCAATATGCATAAATTATACTTTTCATATGAGCACAGCAGACAAAATACCAACTTATTAATTTATCCAGGCATAAATTCCTTCCTTACTGCACTGTAAGGAAGGATGGCTTCATCATTTTTCATTACCCTGATACCTTAAAACTTGCTTTATTAGCTTAATTATTTCACACCTGCTAATAACACTTGTTTGACTGGAAAAACAAATTATATGATATAGGAGTTATATTATGCCAGAAAGTATGTGATAAAATAAACAAGTAATTCTTTTCAGGAATATCTTTGGTGAAAACTGCTTTGGAGAGTAGAGTGTTGTATTTTAATTTCAGGCTGCAGCCAATAGCTGGTAATCTCTAATATTTACTGTTTATGGTATTGTTGTAATTTATATAATTCAACTAAATGACCCAAATAATACAAAGGTTGGATTACAAATTAATTTAACCTATGAAAACCCCATTTGCAACACGTTCCTCTGAATTTCAGAGGAATTGTCTTCATTCAAATATAATTACTGTCCTGCAACATATTATTTCAGTCAGCGCCATGAGCTTAAAAAGATATTTGATAAATACCACTAACAGAAAAAAATCAAGATTTGAGACAAATATTTTTTAATGTAGAGATGCTTTCTACTTATCTGTTAAGTCTACAAGAAAAAATAATTAAAATGAATAAACTTCCAAATGTGTCTATCTCATTTGTCCAATTCAAAATTTACTGTTAATTACTTTGAAAAGTAGGACTAAGAGCAGTTGGACCTTCCTTTAATGTATATTTGTCATAGTGATCTCAAAGATAGGCAACTAAGAATAGTAAAAAGAAAAGGAATGCAAACATTATCTAATTTCTACACTAAAACAGAACATAATTAGCTTTGCATTTAAAAAAAAAAAAAAAGGACTGAATTTAGTTCACAAAACCCCAAATGTCTGGAGACCCTAGGTATTTCATTAAGGCAATGTTGTGCCAAATATAGAGCCAATCAAATCTTTACAGATTTAAATAATTAGCGTAATCATAAAACTGACAGTACCAAATTGCTTCTCCTTTTACCTGATTTCTCCTGTTGTTTTTCTTTGGCTGTCCTTTCTTGATATTTTAAATTATCTCTGCCTTAGTTTTCAATACTCACTATCTTTAAATGATGGAATTAACACTTTCCCTAAATTTTCTTAATTTCATAATAAAAACTTGCATATCCAGTAACATTTCTACAAAATTGTTTCTGCCTTTCACTTTCTTACTTAATTCCATAATGTGATAAAAAATTACGTTGGTACGTTCCCAACATGGGGTTAATACATTTCCATTTTCACTTGATTTAATCAAGTGCATTGTTACTTTAGAAAATTATTCTGTGAAAAAAAGTAAAGAGAAAAAAAACCCTGGGAATACATTCATTGTCTATGAATGTTTTTTTATCCCACATTCTCCCATTTAAGTAAACATTTGGATATTCTTCTCAGCCTTACATACACGGTCTGTGATTTGAGAATCAAGTTGGCTCCTTTCCATCTCATCTATTATCACCAATAATACAAGTTTTGCAGGCCAAATTAGTCCCTTGTTTGCACCTGTGCCCCCTGATGCCATCACTGGGTTTGCACAGCTGTAATTGCCTCCAGTACAGTAAACAGCTCTGATGATGCACAAGCTGGAATTGGATCCACATGTGAATCTCCTTTAGCTGAGAGGACTGTAAGGTCAAACAAAATAAGAAGCAGCAAAACTTACCCTTATGATTAGAGTTGGTAGATGTAATTTTTTCAGGAGCAACTCTGTACTCTGCTTGGAGAAGGAATGCATTTTGTTACACTGCTGGGATGGATAGAAAACAAAAGAAATATGATTTAGGCTTTCTGCAGAAAACAGATTTTGAATTTACTCTCTGAGCATTGGTTTGTAGTTAAAATAAAAGATAAGATTCATGTTCAGTTTTTCCAAATGTGAGGAGTTAAAAAATGTAATAAAGAGAAAGCCGTCAATTATTAGTCTATGATTGCAAGATAGTTCCTAATTTAAAAGGATTATAGTAAAGGGTACAGTTTTACTCTTTAATCAATGGGATTAAAATGGGATTAAAAGTACTTTTAAACTCTTTAATCCACCAAATGTAACCTCTTACTGTTATGCATATTTTTTTTTTAATTGGAACCACAATCCCCACACTAAATCGAGCAATAGAAGGCCTAGGTAAAATGTTAATTTTTAATTTCTGACTATTTATTAATTGTAATCTTGTCCAGTTTCTCTCTACTGTGATGATGAACAGAGCATGCAAAACATAGTATTATTACTACTGTAAAACAGAGAGCATAAACATAAAAAGTCAAAAGCCCTTAATCTCTCAGGCAAACTTGTCCAGTTTGTAGATAAGGACCTCTCAAATAATTCTGAGGTCCGAAAACACAATTCTTTTAAATCTGGCAGACGAATATATAAATTAGCTTTTATAATTGTATCACCTTCTGCAACAGGAAAAGTAGATTCTGATCCCAGCCTTCTATGTCAAATAGAAGCATTCTCAATTATTTCAGCAGAAATAGGTTCAAAAGTTTAAAGAACTGATAATATTTGAATGCCAGCAACATAAAGTTATGTTTGAACAGTCTGATGTTTTTTTCCTCTCTGGGCAAAAAAAAAAAAAATTACATTTTTATAACAGACTTTTATTCCTTTGAACCTGTTTTCCCTTGGTATCAGGTTGTAAAGTGCTATCCACCAAGGCATCTCTTCAATCTTTAAAGAAAGACCTTTTGTGATGTTTTTAATTAGTTTTAACCTTCTTCAAATCTTCAAGCATGGTTATGGACACTCATTGATTTTAATTACCATACTGATAGCTTACTGCTTTGCACTTCTTATTAAAACGACCCTCTAGCATTTCTTTTGAAAAAGTCCTCCATGTAGGGCCTTTTTTCAGTTAAAAAATAATTTGAATTTGTTTGGATTTTCTGTGTTAAAATGTTGAGTATTGTGATAAAATTCTGCATTTTATCAATTTGCATAAACACAAGAGTTTTGAAGACAGAAAATAACTTTATAAAATATTTTATTTTTACTACTTAGAGGGTTTTTTGGAGGAGGAGAGTGTTTGCAGGTTTGTCACGTAATGTGGAGCTTGTAAATTCATGACATCAATGAAAAGAAGCAGAAATCTGTTACCAACAGCACTGCCCAATATTAGTTCTCATTTTCTCAGCTTCTAGCTAATCTCACTAGTGTGTTCATCACCCAGAAACCAATTTTGTATACAGTAATACCCCATACAAAGCACTACTCATTAAACAGTAATGCACCTTCTGTTTCAAAGAGAAGGAACCTTCCAGCTGTCTGTCAGAACTAAATCATATATTTTCCCAGTTTTCAAACACACAGATTTCAGCTTCATAAGCCCTCAGTCTCCTCTGCTAGTTTTTTACATAAAGATGCACAACATTTAGGTAGCATAACACATTTTAATACCAGTGTGTTATTCTTGCTTTTTATCTTTCTCTCTTTCATGTCTAGGTCATACAAACTCTGTAAATTTCCTAGTTTATTATTTTTAAAACCTGTTGATGCAAAATATTTGCCTACATGAGACAAAAATCTGGAGGAAAAAATCATACAAATATTTCCCTATTTTAGAATTAGTTTTAACAAAATCTCGTACACTCTAAGGATTATGAAAAAGGTATGCTCTATACGTGTTAAGCGTGTGTTCCTGACAAGGTCAGCTGTACTACTACTACTGTGGAGTTGTGGAGTACCTAGCTTCCAACTCAAAATTCTAGGAAATTTACATAATCTAAAAAGCTTCAGTTGTTCTCTAGCTAATAAGCTACAGGCATGCCTCTTTTACACTGCCTTTGATTTAGTGAATATTTAATTTATTTGAGAACCATTTTAATTGTGGACCTGGGCCCTATTTTAGGTAATTATTTGGGTTTAACCTTTCTTCTTCACTCTACAGTTACTTAGATTTTATTGCTGGTTTTATGTTTTCATTGATTTTTTTTTCTCATACATCATTCAGAGGAATTTATTAGAGAACAAATACAATAGAAATACAGGTATGTATTTACAAAACCAAGCAAGCTTTTTAATTAGAGAGGGAAGAACAGTTTTAAGAAAAATAGCTAATAAGGTAACAAGCACAGTGGTATCATGAAGTGTCAGAATGTGATAATTATCATTAGTAGAACCCTTTAAAACTTCCAAGTTCTAGTAAAGAAAAAAATCTTGCCTTTTTTGCTTTCTAATTATAGCAGTAAATATTTGTACTAATTTATGTATATTTTTTAGAACTACTGTTCCATAGAAAGGTGGCTGGACTGTGATTTATAGACAACATTATTTTTTCCTGCTTTAATTGGTTTGCAAATAGTCACTGCAGCAAGCTGGCTATGAAGAAACTTTTGAGCCAGGTTTTCCTATCATTAACTGGTCTTTATTCAATAAATATTTTTCATAAGAAGAATTTTGAATACTTCGTAACGATGAAGGGATACTGGACTGATAAACTTTTAATTTCCATTAACCCTAGTAAAGTGACTTTTGGCCACAGCTAGGACATGACTTAGAGGAGTGTCAAAACAGATAACATTTCCTAGTTTCAGTCTTATTTCAGTGTACATTTTCTTCACCCAATGCCACAGGTTCTGTTAATATCCTGGAAAATATGACATAAACAGACAAAATTTTCTCCTCCTGCAGCCTTTTATTTCCATGTTCTCTTTATAATACCATATCCAGCACTAGCATTTGCTGTGACTCAAAATGCTGAACTAAGGAAGGCAAAATGATATTTGTGCCAAGTGAAAAAGTGATTCCTGGAATGTCCTTTAGTGCAACGAAATAAATAAAGCCCTTTAAAGTTCATACTGGAATCTGAACTAGCACATAGCAAGAAAATAAATCTCTTTTATTCAGATGCAACTTTCATTAAACATGAAGCTCTACATAAAGCTGAACAGCTGACTCTGCATTATTTGACATGAAAAAATAAAAAGGAATAATTGAACTCAGACATTATTATTTTTTTAGAATGAGGAATATACAGCATGTATTCTAAATTGCAGTGATACAGACAATTCAATAGATGTCTGTATCTCAATCCACGAAACATCTGAACTACTTTTCTAAGCCATTCCCTTACTGAAAAGTAGATTAAAGTTTCTATCTAACTCGTCTCACAATGACTCTACCATTATGATATTAAATATTTCAGAGCTAATTTTAAGTGTTTATTTTCATTATATCTGTGTCTGTCTATCATGTGCTTATCAGGTTTTTATTCGAAATGTAAATGTGAATCTAAAACTTCAATATTTGGTAAAGCCACAATGTTTTATGCTTTCTGATCTCCCTAGATGATTTTGGAATTACCCATTCTTATGTGTGAATATTTCCAGATACACGCCAACTGAACCAGGCATAAATGAAGTGCAAATCATGTGCAATTTAGATTAAAAGAACTCATAAATAAATCATCTGAACACTGCAATATCTCTGCACTTCACTAATAGAAGAACTCCAGGACACAGATATAGCCTCGTTTGATAAGTTTCCAGCTTGTTCTATGAATCAGATTGTCTGATATTACAGAGTTCAAAGAGTTCAAGGCCAGAAAAAACAGTGTTTGATTTTACTTCATATATATCTCAGGCAATTAGTTTCCATAAAAAAAAAAAAAAATTCTAGCTGGTGTGGAACAATTTGAGATGCAGGCAACTCTTCTCTGTGCCTCAGATGAGATGGGATGAGTATAACACTATACCCAAAAGTCCTACAGTGTCAGAAAAATTATAAGTACAACAAATACTTGTAGGAAGCAAATAGCATCCCACACAGCAAAAAACAAACCAAACCAAACCAAAAAAAACCACATCAAAACAAAACACCCCCACCTTCAGTGGACACACAGAGCCTCAATAAAATATTATGCTCAACCTAATTTCTCCTGTTTAAAATTATTTTAAAATACTTCTACTTCTAAACCAAATAAATGAATAGACTGTTTAATGAGTAGTTACAAACACTCCATAGTCCAACTTCTTATCCCAACTAAGGTAAAACCTGGTAAGGTATTATTCAAGTGTCAAAAACTTAATACAGACTAGATGTGTTTGGGGCCTGTAAAGTTCAGAAGTAGATGTACAAATAATACCAAGACCAGACCATTTTCACTTGCTGGTCTGTAGCCTCCACCAATATTTTTTTCTTTCTGTGTCTGTATTATAATAAACAGGCTCAGGAACATTTAAATTATGGTCCACATAGAGAAATTAATTTTTCAAGAACTTTGAACCATTCCCAGATTGTTCCCCTATCTGATCTAAATTTACTTTATCTAAGCATAAGGTTATGCTAAGGCAAAGAACTCTGTTTTTCAGGTGAAGATCAAAGGAGTATTGTGTGTAGCTTAAACAAAAATAATTAACCCTTAAACATAGTGTATAATCAGCATCTAATCTTCCAGTTCATCAGAAAACCAAACAATAAGAATAATTAGTTGTGCACATGAGTATATGCAGTAATTATCTCTATAGATGCAATAATTACATCTATAGATTTACTTGCCCTTTCATCAGATCACATTTACTTCTACAATATAATAAATAGATACTATATTAGTTGTCATAAGGCAATCAGGACAGTAGTTTAAGATATCAAAACACAGATACATTTTTTGCTTTACAAAAAAATCTACTATTCAGTACCTTCCTTGTGTTGTTCTAGAATGGATATTGTGCACTTATAATTGCTACCATATTACACCTACTGTGAACAAAAATCAGTTAGTTCACAGATTAGCAAATATTACTGAATGTTTCCTTTCCTTGGTCCTTCTTCTATGTTTTTTTGTTCTGCAACATCATGTCTCAAATCTACATGAAAACTATAATAAAATAGAAGTGAAATTAATATTTTCTTGATCCTAGAGTAAAAATCCTACCACAAAAAATAGATTTTTATAGTGAAATCTCTGATCATAAACAAACAGAAACTGATCTTCTTGTCTGAGAGAAGTACTATTCAAATAAAGTGGGTTGAGTACTGATGCTATATAAAAAATAGTGTCAGAAATTTTAAAGCCTATTGATGGAAAAATAGTTGTATTTGAGTGGGATTGTACCATAAATGAACCTCAGCTTACATGTTAAGAAAATCACAACTAGAAACAAAAACTTTGTTGAAATGTATATATGTAATTTGAGCTAAACAAACGAGAGATGCAGTGGTATTATTGATCTGTTTACATATATAGCATAGAATAATATATTTCTAATGTTAAAGCTTATCTGTAAAAGTGGAATGAATCAAAATATTCACATTGTGCAAAAGTCAGAATCTTTGCTACCTTCAATACAATCTGGCTTCCTTGCTGATGGTAGCTACTACACTGGATTCAAATAAATGCATTGACATCTAACTGTGAAGAATGGGTCCAACAATTAACATTTGGTGGAGAAACTCATTTACATTACTTAGCTCACAATTTGTCACCAGATAAAGATATTGGGATTCACTAATGGAAATAAGATATTTTTTCATTGTAAGAGTTCAAAGTAAAGACACCAAATTAATGGAAAATCGTGAAATTTCTTAATCTTTAGATTGTGTAGCACTGTGCAAAGACTAGAGCTATTTTAGGCATGTACCAAACAGTTTTCCTTTCTTGTACAAGTAGGAAATATCTATGTTGAGTAGAACTTTTCTTGTCTTCAGTGCATTCCATTGTTTCAATTAAAATTACTGTATAGCACAGCCCAAGATGCTTAGTGAGGAAGTTTTATTAAAGCTGCAAAAAGGGATGATTCAGAAAGTAAAGCCTGCTGAGTAGACAATTATTCAGCAGCCAAAAATTCAAAATTTATAATCGCTCTTCTGAAGAAATTATAGTTTTTTTGTTATACCCCCAAAAATGCCATTTTCTTTATTAATTAATTTTCTAATTAATGGGCTGCTTTTACTCTCTACTTAGTTTCTAATTATCTGTTCAGAGGCATCTGGACAGTCTGGATCAATGGGCCAAAGGTGTGAGGTTTGATAAGTGAAGTTCTGAATCTTGCACTTGGGTCACACAAACCTTGGGCAGCCCCACAGGCTGGGGCAGAGTTGCTGGGAAGCTACGCAGTGGAAAAAGACCTGGGGTGCTGGTTGACAGCAACTGAACATGATTTAACGTGTGCCCAAGTGGACAAGAGGGCCAATGGCATCCCGGCCTGTGTCAGCAATAGTGTGGCCAGCAGGACCAGGGCAGTGACTGTCCCCCTGTACTGGGCACTGGTGAGGCTGTGCCTTGAGTGCTGTGTACAGTTCTGGGCCTCTCAATACAAGAAGGACATTTTGGGGGTTTTGTTTTTTCTTTATTACGCATGAAGTTTTCTAAATTATGCCTACTTTGAACTGGATTAACATTGTTTAGTGTATAGATTTAAGTTTCTTTCTTCAAAATCCATGGAGAGGAAAAATGGAGAGTTATAAAATTTGATTAGAAAGTATTTAACATAGATTATGTAAATAAGGCCTGGGTAATTTCACACATTTTCATACATGAAAACCAATTGCAAGATCATGAACTTCCTATTTTAAATTACCAAGGATGAAAAAGTCAATGTTTATTATCATCTTTACGCTCCTTTTCATGAATTTCAAATTATACTTTCAAGTTGCAGAAATCCTGGATATCCAGATCCACAAAGAAAGACAGGAACCAAGCACCAGCATTAGTGCTCTCATGACAACTTTCCTCATTTTGTACTTAATGTGTAAGCTGTCTGAAGACCTTTACAGCAGGCTCTAAATGCCTGTGGTTGAGGTGGTATAGAATAACTCCGGAATTCTGCTAACGCAAGGAGCTTAATCATAATCTTTGAGTTAAATCCTAGAAGGATTTTCAATCTGAACATTTCTAGTCCCAGCTGACAAGGAAAAACACCAAATTCACTGGAAACATAGCCCAAAACTGTGATGATGTTTCTGTCAGGATATATTTTTTTTCAGTACCTTTCCCTACTTTTTTCCAATTAACTAATACTTGGAGAATTTGATTTGGCTAGAGATTTTTTTTTTTTTGGTGGGAATTCTCTATCGGTCTTCCTTGTCTTCCTTATAAGATTTTTTGCCATTTCATACAGTACTTACCATGTCAGAGTGAAAGAAGGTGAAAATGATTTCTCAGTTATTGATGAGGACATTTATTAGAAAGGATGGCATGATAATTCATCTTCCTATTTCAATTAATGTATGCTAAAACGATATACATCCTGCATATCTACCTGCAGGGCCAAAATGTTGTGACTTCAGCTTGCTCTCTGTGCAATGCAGGGATGTACTCTGGGTTTCTTTGCGCACATATACAATCATAAGTTGCTGAAGTGGTTTACCTTGCACTTTCCCAGTATAAGAACACATAGAGTGTTGTATCACATTACCTTACTGTTCCTTCCTTTTTCCCCAAACAGAGTGATGTCACTATGTATGCAAATTCACGTGTTTCACAGAGACCACACTTAGAGCAACTGATGAGAAATTCAACCCAACTTTGTATACAGCAAGCAATAAAGGACATCTAGATGTTAATTTGCTTCCTAGATCTTACACAGAAGGCGGCAAAAGATGGGGTTTTTTTTGTCCCATAGTACAGCATTACCTCTTAAATGAGCTGGTCAGATCACTGAAGTGCCAGGGCTCATCCTGTATATGAATGCAGAAAACTATCAATAGAACTGGCACTGAGTTGGAAATTAAGAAGCAGAATCGAGAAAGAAAGTCGAGTAATGAACAATATTTTGGTAAAAGCTGCTTGACGCACACCCTGTTCTTTTCTCAAATTGTCCTGATCACAAGTACCTTAACACGTAATGGAGCCAAAATTGACATCAGACAGATTAAGATAAAAACTACTTCAGTGACAAGTATCCTTGAAGAATTATTTGGTCTTCCAGTATTTTCCTTTCTTCCTATTCTGTTATCTAAACTAATTGCTCTCCTCAAGCCCAATAAAAGTTTATTTTCATACTTTTCATAGCCCAATTTAAAAATAAAAACAAAAAACTGAAACAGAACAAAGCAAAGCAAAACAACAACAAAAAACCACAAGAAAAGAGAATTGTATACTGATTTATGTCTTTGTAAAATACTTCAGGATAACTTGTGGGTGTTTAAGTGCTTTTATCAAGCATGTATTTTTAACTTATTTTATGATAATTTTTGTCAATAGATAAAAGTTTAAAGAATATGCCAGTAAAATATAAAATTAGTTTCCAAATATGTAATTTGAATTTTAAATTCTTTGAAACAGTTTCTCACTTGAAGCAAATCAACATAGTTCCTTGTATGAATTCTTTGGAAATTAGCCCTTTGATACTGATAGAAAAAGAGTACAAAATCTCAGGATCAGTTTCTTTCTGGGTTGGCTGCATATCTCTGTGCCTATGCGAATATCAAGTTTATAGGAATGATGTGACATACTTATAGACATGGAAAATGTTACCAACAATTATTTGTACTGAGCTGACAAGTTTTAACAAATTATTTTCAACAGACATTCAAAATAATCTGCAAAACAGTAATTGATATTTGTCACATTACATATTAAATTAATGATTGACATTAGAAGGATTGGCAGATATTTGGCTTACCAGCAAAGTTATATTAATGGTATTTGCTGTGAACTTTCTGAGTCTCTTACATTTATCTTTGGGGAAAAGCAATGAGGCATATGAGCGTTGTTAATTTTATCCATGCACCATCATTGTATTTCTTATGATTCCTGTGTCTGCCCAAACAATCATACAATCATAAAAATAAATAAGTGTCTGACAGAGGTCTAAAAATACAATTCTAAATGGCTAAGACTGAAATTTTTCATATGTTTAACAATTAAAGTAATTTGAGTACAATTGCATTCTGCACAAGTTCTGCGTCATTTCAACAGCCACAATGCAGTCCTTAAAGCCACAAGGACAGATTTTAATTGTTTATGTGATATATCATCTGATTGTCTCCTTCACTCTGTACCAAACAAAGAACACTGTAAATTAATAATAAGCTCAGGCAGAGCTGCAAAGTAGCTGCTACAGGATAAGATTGATTTATATCTAAGGTGATGATGCCTGGACTCCAGATAACTAAATAGGGAATATAAATTTCCTGCAATATCTCAGATCATGATCACAAGTTTGGTATTCCAAATTTCTGTTGATACAACAGACTTTGATATATGGCTCTATGGTATAGGCTTGTGTGAATTAACTTTGAAAGAATAAGAGTAGATAGGACTTGAATGACTTTCCAGAGTATGTTCTTTGGCTCTGTCACATATTTATATGGAGCAGCAGGTACTGGGCTTCTAACACGAAACTAATAATGAAAAGTAATGCAGACAGAAATAGCTTGCCTCTAGCAAGACTAATGGCAAGGTCAGATCACATCAATTAAATGAGAAAGCCTTCAAGATAAAGTTCATTCCACACATTATGAACACTTTCTCTCCTTGCAAACAAGTGCTTGATTTTACGAGTGTAAGGCTGCTCAACTGTAAATTCAAAGATCTACATTAAAAAGTAACTGTGAAAAATAAGGCTTCTAAGTAGTAAACAAGAATGATGGACTGTTAAAAAAAAAAAAAACCAACAAAAAAAACTCCACAAACGCAACACATCCAAAACACAACAAAACCCCTCCAACTGGTAAAATACAGAAAGCATCTTTTTTTAAATATTCCAAAATACACCACAACTGCTGTCAATGAGTCTTTAACTGCTAAACACTTAAAAAAATCAGCATTGCCATTCCTTTTATATTTCGTTTAAGATTTGAAACAATGTTTAAAAACATTGGTCAACAAATAAAAATACATAGAATCAACAAGAAGATTCCTGTTTTCTCTCTTGAAGTATGATTATTTTGCAGTTGTCTATGAGAAAATTCTCCTTGCTGAATTTTGGTCTTCAAAGCTGAGAGGAGATATCATTACACATCCCTCCCAGGCAAGAACTTTACATTTCAAGCCTCTACTTGTTCAATTTAAGTTCTAGTCTTATTTTCATCCTTTCTTAAGTACAAAATTAGAGGTAAATGAACCACTCTCTCACTAAACTCTAATGCACAATTTGAACCAATGCCAGTTTCAACTAATCCTGAACTCAGCCTAAATGAGATGCAGAGTAAAAATTGCCCATTATTTTTTCTCCCTTTTAAGCTGCTGCCTTATGGCTGATGCTTGACTGTGGACAAAAAAGCAGCCCTCAAAATTTTGCAGAACTAGATAAGACCATGATCAAAGAAATTACAGTTTGCAGACAGCTCTGTGAAATACCATCACTTGGAAAAAATGTTGCTTTTTGGATCTCTTCAGAAAATTAAACAAGACACATAGATGAAAACATAAGGCACCTTGAGGTTACTCAAAACAGAAAATAGGAAAGGCTAAAATCACTAACATGTCTTTAATCCGAAATGTTTTGGTTAAATGTTTCATATTTTTTATTTTACATCTCAAAATGATAATAATAAATAACTTGAAAAATGAAATAGTAAAAATATAAACAACAGCAACAGCAACAACAATAATAATAAATAAACATTATTTTACATGAAGAGCGCCAACACTGTTTCAGAATAGTGAATCTTAGGAAAATTACACTATTTCAAGAGCCAGTTTCAAAATCTCAGAAGGAATAAGATGAATATTAAAGCTTAATAATAACCATGACCTTAGAGGCCAGAAATACAGAACATTTGTAAAAAAAATGACCACAACTGTCCAAAAGAGCAAAAAGTTTTCATGCAACTTTTTTCTCTATCAATAATTTCAGTAGAACGCAGTGGAGGAAATCAGAAGCTCTTGATGGACAGGTTTACACACAGAGAGAAATAAAACCTATCTAAATATGACCAGAAATTGCACATGAAATAGTGTTGATGAAACTAATTATTCTGATATGATGAAAGGAGGGTTCGTGCAGAACTACATAGTAGCTCTATTTATCGTATTAGTAGAAAGAAAAATATAGAGAAAATTCCAGACAGGTTCTTCTCTGGCTACCTTAATGAAATGATGCTCTTATGTATTTGTAAACAACAAAAATTTGCAAAAGTTAAAACCTTTTTTTTACAGCATTTGATAGGACAGAAACAATTCTTGGGATTATGCTCATTTTTATTTTTTACTGGCTTCAATGGGAACAGATTTTCCACCAAAGTATGTTGAATATATCTCTGTCCGAATCAAAAGACAGCAGGAGAAGTCTGAATTTCAAAATTACAAAGAGAAGGTTTTTATTTAGATGTTTCAATGGTATCACTTCATCACAGAAAACACAAATTCAAGTTGATTGCAAAAATTCCAAAATTTATTATTTATATGCATTACCTAAATGCGGGAATTTAACAACGTATGTTCCTTTTCTTGTAGCAGATTTTGTGAGAGTGGTGGTAAGAGTTTGGTTTAGTTAATGTGTGGCAAACTCTGTTCAGACAAATAGTAGCTCTCTGGTCTTGATTGGAAAAGTCACTGTACAGAAATAATTTTTCAGAGTTGGTTTTATGATTTGTATTTTTTCATTTCGCAGTGAATAACTTTTTATTGATTAGTTTGTTGCCTATGGATATAAAAGAGATTTAAGTGTATCAGGAACAAGTTATGTGTATTTGCAGCCAGAATGAGGATAAACATACATGTGTATACAGATACCATCAACATGCAAATGTGCTCTGTAAAGACAGAAGATGTCTTTATCTAAGAATCCACATAATTTAAATATAATGTTTAACGAGAAACAATTCTGTGTACTGCTAAGTATTTAATTGCATGTGAGCTAGGTTAACAATTTCTTGCTTCTCTTGGGAAAGCTGTAAACCTGTTTAGGGTCTAAATAGAACACAGAGAATCCTGATTCCTTATGTACATATGGTGGTGTTAAGGACTCCCATTTTTCTTTGTATTTCTTCTAGATTTACTCTTTAAGTGATAAAACTGCATGTAAATGATGTGCTAGCCTAATTTAGCAGCAAAGACATAGATGCAAATTTAGCTCCCTGATCTGTAAGGTTTAGAGTAAGGAAAACCTTCAGCACAGGTTTTCTGATGCTGCGGAAGAAAACATACACATATACATATACATATACATATACATATACATATACATATACATACACATACACATACACATACACATACACATACACATACACATACACATACACATACACATACACATACACATATATATTCCACATGGATATGCATGTGTGTGTGTGTGTGTGAACTAAAGATACGTGCACAGTCCCACAGTGAGTGGATTGCAGAGCCAGTATGTCTTAAACCAATGATTATTCATTACAATACGAAGAGGACAAGCTGAGTAAAAACTGTCAAAACAGACCACGAGTACTCATGCTCATTAACTCTCAGTTAGATAAAAACAGTGGTTTGAATTTAGTTGTTTTATTTCCCTTGAATGTAGGAAATCAGCTATTTCAAAAATCCCTCCCTCTTCCTTCCATCTTTTATTGTTTTTCTTTGTTTAAAACCTTGGATGAAGAAATAATTGAATTATTGACCTGCATAATTGAAATCTCAGCAAGTTTTACGGGGCAGTAAAATAATTTCACATGTAGTTCTTCTTTTTTCCTGTGATAAAAATAAGAGGAATTGAAGGATTTGTCTGCCTTTCAAAATAGAATGTAAATTATACCTATAGTTTTTCATCTAAACAGCTAAGCTTTTCAAACACAATGGAAATACTGTCTATGTAAAAGAAGCCACTCCACCACTTCATAATAAATATTTAATTCTTTGTTTTATCTAAAGAAGTTTTAGAGAGAAAAGAGAATTTCTACATTCATACAATAAGATTACACTGCAGGTCAAGCTATAAAAGAAAATAAAAATCTTTCTACTATTAAGTTTAAATGTTTTTTTGACACATAATTGTGATGATACATCTATAATTTAAACAAAAGTACTTAAAAGGCTGACAGGCAAAAGGAGATTTAGGGCACATTGAGTGTTCAGAACAGAAGAGATAAGAGTGATGAATTACCAGTGATAACAAGACTATCAAGGTACAATTTTCTTCGAACATTCATTATTTTTATTGTATACATTGAATTATTGAGTCTTCTGTAACATGACTATATTAATTTTCTTTAGGAAATCCTCAATGAATTTAGAACAGAATAAATTCTAAGCTTTCAATCAATTTCCTTATTGTCTTTGATGCATAGCAGTCAGGAAATAATTTTGTAATAGCCAGTGCATATCTCAGAAAGAAATACGAATTGAAGTATGAAAAATAAATAGAATTTAGTTTTCTTTTTACAGGATTCAGAAAATGCAGGATTCTTAGGAAAGGAAAAACTCACACTATAAACTCAGATTCTTTAAAGTGTTTTTGAATTATTAATCCAGCTGCTTCAGAATCATCCTTAAAAAGAAGTGAAATTATAAAGGTTTATTTGCATGACTGGCATGAAATGTTCCAATTATTCTTTACTATTTTCTTACATTGAACTTCCTACAGGAGATATTTTGATGGTGTAATTTAATTTTCTTGTTCATGAGAAAAATAAAAGACCACCACAAAATAACATCAATAAACCAATAACTTTTTCATAAAAATTAAGAATACTGAAATGCATTCAAGGATGCTGTTTAAAACTTTCTATTTCTGTATGGTTTTGTTAACATCTATTCAATATTTCCAGTTAAAAATTACCTCAGTATTGTTTTTTATTGATACTATTTGATTTTCAGTTTCTTGTTTTTATGTTTCTATTAATCTCATAATTTAATCTCCAGATTCTTTAGGAATTTAGGGTTACTCTCCAATACACCTAAGTATATCAATTGAGATTTATTGTCCTTGAAGATGCCCACATTCACTTTTAGAGTTTCACCTTTTAGGATGTCAAAGTATCATGTAAATAGAAAGATTTTTGACATACTACTAATATGTATAGGTATTAGTTAGGATCCATAATTTACATGGATTAAATGGATCTAAAGTATTTTTAAGGATCTTTCTTCATTTTCTGTCATGGAGAAAATTCCAAATGATGTCTCTCTTGTCATAAAGATAGACAAACCTTTCTTTAGGATAAATCTTCACTCTGGGAATTATGCCACCGAAACATTTGAACAATCAATGGAGTTAGATCTATATTTGAGCTACAGAGATTAAAATTGTCCCATGGATCTGTGTGCATATATATATATATATATATATATATATACATACACTTTTTAACAACCTTCTCAAGAGCAAATCCTAAACTAATTTATTGAAAATGTGTCATTATTTTTGACATCTCTGAAATATTTATCCCTTTTGCCAAGTCATATGAGTGTAATTCAGATCAGAATTGAAAGTCCATCTTGCTCGGCCTGTAATGATCAGCTTAGAAGTGGAAGGTTTTTTACATTTTTTTTCAGTTTGCTTGGTGAGGTTTTTGGTAGCAGAGGGGCTTCAGGGTTGGTTTCTGTGAGGAGATGCAAGATGTTATCACTTTGTCAGAGACAGACAGCTCCAGACAACTCTAAGATGGACCTGCTACTGGCTAAAACTGAGTCTATCACTGATGCTGGGGCCACCTGCAGATTAACATATTAAAGAAAGGGTAAAAAATACAGTGCAAGAGAAGCAAGAAGAGAGGACTGAGAACATGTGAGAAACAACTGAATGAAGCAGAAGGAGGTACTTCTGGTGCCAGAGACAGATTCTCCTGCAGACAGCCTGCGCTGAAGCTGGTCGTCCCCCTGCAACCCATGGAGGTCCACGGTGGAGAAGATATTCCCCCTGCAGGGCATGCATGAGCAGATGGATGTGCTCTGAAGGAAGCTGTAGTTCATGGAAATTCACCCATGCTGAAGGAAGATCCTGGCAAGAGCTGTGCGGCCTGTGGAAAGGGAATAGAGGAGCATGACTCCTGACTGGACATGTGATGCTGCAGGGACCCCATGCTGGAGTAGTGTGTTCCTGAAGGAGTGCACCTTGTACAAAAGGACCCCCCCTGGAGCAGTTTGTGAATGGGAGGAGCTCCATGATGAAGCAGGAATACAAAATGATGAAGAAGTAGCAGTCCCAATATGTTACGAATTGATCACAAGCCCCATTTCCCATCTGTGCAGGGGGTAGGAGCTAGAAGAATTGGAGGTAAGTTGAGCCTCAGAAGAAAGACAGGAGAGTACTAGGGACTTGTGTTTTTTGGGAGTGTTTTTTTTTTGTTGTTGTTTGTTTGTTTGGTTTTTTTTGGTGTTTTTTTTTTTTTTTTTCTCATTAGGTTAGTCTATATGTGATTGACAAATAACTTAGAAATCCCAACTACAGTGATAGGAAAAACAGACTCTATCTGTGGAAGATTTATTGTGTCTCTATCTCAACAAAAGAGCTGCTTAGATGCAAGAGTTATTTCATTGTATTTACTCCTTGTTTCCTTCTGTGGAGAGACAGGGAAAGTGCAACATGATAGAGACTGCTGCAAGCAAAAGTTAACCCACCACATCATGTTATAGTGAAAAACAGGAGATATCAATGGTTCTTTTTGGCCTAACACAGAAGAAAAGTTCTTCCAAGTCTGTTACCTAGGAGTTTGTTAATATTATGAAGACTGAAGGATGAAAATTTTGTATCTCTGTATCATTCTGTTATTCTGACTTGACCCCAAAATGTTTTCAATTGTTTACAAAAACAACATGTGAATTTTAATTGAAACATCTCTCTATTGCGCATTCAACACCAGCTTTCTTTCACTCAATTCTTATGGATTTAAGCCACAACTTAATGACTTTTCCAATAATGTTGCTTTCCATTCATAAGTTTTTCCTCAGACCCATTTTGTTCTGTTGAATAAGCCCTACCTAACCTCAATGATTTATTGGCTCTCAGTTGCCCCAGCTAACTTATCACTTGTGCTGTGCTGACCCTGAAGCAATCCAAGATAGGAAGTACACAGCCAATAATAGATGACATAATTTAATGTCTTTTGTAAGCCAGGCATTCTTCTTCTCTTTCTGTCTTTTAAATGATTCCTCAACACTTAAATTGAGCTTAAAATTTTCTTGTATTGGTCCCCAGACTTCTGCTTTGCATTGATTAAATTCCACTTGTATTTAGTATATTATTTTTTACTTACTCATCATATATGTCTCTGTTGGTTTAATGGAAATATAGAATGCTTTGTCATGGTATGAAGATTGTACTGACATGCATCTGTCACTGCAATAAAATGAGCTGATAGAAACGCCATATAATTAGGAAAAGAAAATGAAAAGTCCTACACCTTTCCTATGAGGAAAGGCTGACAGAGCTGAGATTCTTTAACCTGGAGAAGAGAAGGCTCTTGAGGATCTCATCAGTACCCAGAAGTGTAAAGGAGGTCAAAAGAACCTCTTTCCAGTGGCACCCATTGATAAGACAGAAACTAATGACACAGACTGAAACACAGGAAGCTCTGCCTGAATATAAGGAAATAATTCTATCACTGTGAGAGTAAGCAAAGACGTTGTGGAGTCTCCATCCTTGGGGATACTCTAGAGCTGTCTGGGTATGGTCTGAGGCAACCATCTCTTGGTGATTGTGCTTGAGCCAGGGGGTTGGACCAGATGAGCTCCAGAGGCCTTTTAAACTCATCCATACTGTGATTATATAATTATACTTTGTGCTGTCAAACAAGTGCCCTCCTTCCCTGCAGAACACATAGAAACATTTTGCTTCACATGAAGATTCCGGATACTAAATTCACCATTACAGAACTTTATATAATTTACTGGAATTTTTTTATTAGTGTTTACAGCAAAAATGGCAAGTGAAAGATCACATCTCTTGCAAAATGCTCAAAACAAACAAGGTGAAAATCTTCAAATCTATTAGATGTGTGAAGAAATCTGTAAGAAATAAAGGACTAAGCAAAATATGGATGTTAAAATAAAATCAAATAAAGTATGACATTTATTTTTATAACCTTCTATTTGCTTTTAAATATAAATTATATAGACATGGACATATAAATTATGTATACACTTAAGTGATGACATTTAAAAAAAATTCACTGGAAGCACCTAAATTTAGATTCTTATATATAGATATTTAAAGCCTGAAGTTAGACTTCTAAATACCCTGCACATTTATTTAAGTATTGTCTTCAAGCACATTTTCTTGTAGCATCAGTACACTGTATAAGTTGCTGTAGAGAATAAGCAGATAAAATATCAACAGTATTTGTTGACAACTTTTTTTGATCTTTTTACACTCTGAGTACTGATTTTAGTCTCTGAATGTGCCAAACATATCAATTTCTGGAAAATTGTCCTTTAATTGTCCTTTAATTGTCCTAAATTTTGAGTGTATTTGAGTCTTATTTCTCAATTATAACCATAAATTGGATATTTCAAACACAGTTCAGTTACTAATATAAAGGTCTTCAGTATGATTTGGAGACATTTAAAGTTTCTGAGATGCTGCCTCGAGGCTGGCAAATACGATTCATCACTATTATGCAGTGCTGTTTAATGTTGCAGTATTTCCCACCTGGGATTCAGTCCCTACAGTGGAAAAAAAAACCAAGTGATTCTCTAATACATTCAGTGTCAGATCTGAACCAAAAGATGTTTTTGCAGCCATGTATAAATATTTGCATGCTCCACCACATAGACTACTGTTGATTTGGTCAGTATTTATTCTACTTATTGAACATATGTCTAAACTGTGTCTACATATGTGTAACCTAAGGTGATTTTGTAGGTTATGAAAAATTTCATATTCCATGTTGTTGTTTTATAGGACAAAATGAATTCTGGAATGTATGCTTGAAGACTTCAGTGGATTACTCAAGTTCTTTCTGGACTAATTTTTTTTTTTTTTTGCCTGTGGGAACTCTAATTAAAATGAATGAAAGCAGACATTCCCAATTACCATTGCAGAATAAGGAGTTTGGTTTCAGATCTAACAACTTGGTGCTTACTTTTCCCCAGCTGAGTCGTCCTGTTGATAATAATTGGATGGTATTTCCTTGAAGAGCAAAGGTATAAATTACCAAATATGTTGTATGCTGACAGAACAGAAGTCATTTAATGAGAATGGAAGCGAAGAGATTCTCTTCATATAACCTAGCGAAAAAAGGATTACAAGGGAACTCTGAACTTCTTAATATCCAGAAAGGATATGCACAGGAGATGCATTAATTTTATTCACAAACTTAATTCATTTTAATACCATAAATCAGTTATTTTTCTCACAAGAAATTTCAAAAATACTCTTTTAACTATACTGAGATTTATAGATTTCTCAAGTTATTCTGTAGATTGCTCTCAGAATAGCTCTCAAAACCCATTCTCTTTCAGCTGAGATCTTGCTCTTTCGAACAGACCGGATGTCAGTCATAAAGAAAAATATTCTCTCAGAGGCACAAGGGTGTCTGAGACTGCCAACATAAATTGAATGAGTAGGCTGAAATGCAAAGAAAGGGCCTTACGTGTTAAAAAATTATGGAAAATCTTTACCAACTGTCATAGACTGATTCCTTTTCCTTTCAAGGCTCTCATTGACAGAAAAGCAGTGTGTAGATAAACACAAGAGTATTCTTCAAACACTATTTAGTTGGCAGTTCATTCTACCCACATTCTATAATATCAAAAAACTCCATATTGATTTAAGCTCCAGTTGCTGAGAATGGTTAGATTCAAAGATATGTTAGACTTGAAAATAGAAATCCTTTATCTTAGGAGCAAAGCAGTCCTACTACAGTTTGAGACATCAAGTATATAAAATAGTTTCTGTGTTAAAATTTGTTATCTATTGGCTTGACAAGAAATATTTTCTTAATTGAATTTGTCCCAATTGTCTGAATGTTTCTGCAAACTTAGCTAAAATTATTGGGGGGTTTTGTGGTTTGTTTATTTTCTGTTACAAACACGCTGGACTCCCTCTGTAAATGTCTTTGAGAATTATTCAGTGTATTTACAAAATTGGTCTGAAAAAATGCATGACATAATTTCTGTTAGCTGCTATGAAAGCAAAGCAGTAAAACTCTAGGCAATAGAGAAGGACAATAAGAAGAACTTAAGCAGAAGACAACAGGGTAGAAGCAGTCTTAAACTATTCAGTATCCATCTAGATATTTTTATTCATCATCTCCTCATGCAAAGAACGACTTTTCAGACATCGGTATGGTCAATTTTCCTTCATGACAATTTAAGAAGATAAGGGAGTGCTATTTTCCTCATTTTGCAAATAGAGAATTTAGGTAGAAATAACTAAATCTTAGTGCAAGAAAAAAATAGACATTCAGTGTGTAAATTTTAGTTAAGTTAAAATTATAAACCTGAAATAAAATGTTTGGTCATTATTGAACCTTGGAAATGTTAAAAATACACATGTGGAATGAAATGGAATGGAATAATTTTGTCTTTGGGATGTTTCTCTGGACCTGCTTTGAGAGGTCAATATCTTGTGATGGGGACCCCAGAGCTGAACCCAGTATCGAGAAGGGGTCTCACAAGTACACAGTAGAGGGGGAGAATCTGCCGACCCTCAATCTGCTTACCATGCTTTTTTAAATGAATCCCAGGATGTGATGAGTTTACTGCAAACACACCGCCGAGTTGTGGCCATATTTGGAATACCATCAGTAGACCCAAGTACTTCTCTGTAGGGATTACTCTGAATCCATTCATCCCTCGCTCTGTACTGATACGGGAATTTTCCTCATTCCAGGCGCAGGACCTTGCATTTGGCCTTGTTGAATGTTAAGACTTTCACTTGGGACCATTCCTGAAGCCTGTCAAGTACCTTTTAGATGACATTCCCTTTCCTCTATTTTACCACCTACACCACTGGTTTTGGTGCTGTCTGCAAACTTGCTGAAGATTCACTGGATCCCTTCTACTGTCATTGATGAAGATACTAAATAATATTGGTCCCTGAAGGAAATCTTGAGGGACACCACTCGTTAATGGTTTCAACTTGGATACTGAGCCATGACTACAACTTTTAAGACATGAACATTCCTTATTCATTTAAAAGTCCATCTACTGGACTTAAATCTCTCTAATTCAGATGCCAGCATGCTGTATGAGACTGTGTCAAAAGTCTTACATAAGTCCAGGTAGATGACATCTGTAGCCCTTCCCTTGCCCAGTGATGGAGTCAGTACATTGCAGAAGGTCACAAAATTAGGCAAGTACAATTCGGGCTTGGTGAAGCCAGCTCCTATGATTCCAAATATTCTAACACTATACTATTGGCTTTATATATAAGGTGTGTTTTTCCTCTGTCCACAAAAAAGATTTTGAGTGTAGGTTTGCAGTAACTTGGAAACTATTTAATTTTCTCCTATTGATCACTGTCAGTATGGCCTTATGAAAATTTTTTCAAAGATCCATAAGGAAATGACAGCCTGCAGATACTACAGATAAGGTCATCTGACAGGACATTGCAAAGAAGAAACATATGGGTTTATTTCATAAGTATCAAATATTCAAATCAATTTTGGATGTGTAAGGATGAGAAAGCCAAAGCATAAAACACAGTGGACGGGAAGTATGTGCCTCCTCCAAGCAGATGATTTTTTTTTCTTCTTTTTTTGAAATGGAAGAATATAAAAGAGAGAGAGAGAGAGAGAGAGAGAGAGAGAGAGAGAGAAACCAGGGGAAATAGCAGAAAATCTGCTTCAAGCAAAGTTAGTAAAAGAGGAAAACAAACTTATGTTCTGAATAAAGTGAATTCAATTTTGTGCTGCTGGTGTCGTTGCTGTTCTGGGCCTAATCTGTGCTCAGCCATTAAAAAAGGCTCAGTTCAAGGCAGGCATTTTTCTGCATTCCCAAATACACATTCAAGTTTTTGCCATATATAGAGGAAAATAAAAAGCAACAAACAAACAAACAAACAAACACAAACGACTCTATCATCTGTTTAAGGAAGGAAAATTTGTTGCATGAACTTCTGTGGTAAAGTGAGGGGAAACTGTACATCAATGATTTTAAGGATGAGTGATCTAACAAAAATATTTGAAAATATATTTTCCCTTCTTTAGCTATGCTATTACATTTTTTTTCTTTTCAAAAGGTCAGATGCTTGATCAGTACTCATAGACTCATAAAGATACAGATGATGATTACATTCATAAAATAGGATTTTTTAAAATTCCTCTCATGTTAAAGGTACTTAAGTTTTCTGTAGTCAAGAGAAAGCTCAACAAACATTCTATAGGGAAAGTGCAAAAGTTTATGAGAGAATTAATTTCTTAGTATTTAATCACATTATTCAAAATGTCTCTATGTCAATCCAGTAATAAATAAATGTGAATTAATTAAGTAAAAATAAGTTAATTATGTATTATTAGATTTTAGCATAATTAAATATTATAATTTTAGATTCTTGTCAACTTAGCACTGAGTTTGTTATAAACACACTGAACTAATTTCCTGACCCATTTGAAGTTGTGCAGCAACTTTAAAATTTGTAACAAAGGTCTTCACATGGAAGCATTTGCTATGCTAACTGGTTACTGAAAGTGAGAAGCATTTTAGTTTAAAAGCAGCAGTGATTAACTAATTTTGATGCTTACAATTTTTTTTTGCATTTTTTCCTAAAGTGTGCTTCAGTGGAACAATACAAAGGAATTTTCATTAAAAATTGAAACAGTGAAAATTTCCCCATCTTTTATGTCTTAACTTGACTTTTTATGTAAAAATGAGTCAAAGTAAATTATGCAAATTTTGTAATATAGAAGGTCAAAACCTCTCGCTCATGAATTCCTGTTTCCCATAAACTATTGATATATGCTCTATATTGCTGTGCATTCTTGTACATTTATGGTATTTATATACCAAATCAAAATTCAGTATATTTACAGTTCACATTTAGAACTTTGTCAATTAATTCATGCAAGTATCAGACTAAATCAAAAGGTTAAATTATGTAAAACATGTGCCTGCTATTTACCATACTACAATTGTCACAAAGTACCATCTCAAGTTAGAGAGAAGAGATACTAACTGTCAAGAACTTGGCTAGGTTGACAGGATAACTCCAAAAAGACCTTCTGAAGGACATTAATTTTCCTTGCTTACATAAAGAATACACATATTTATCCTAATGGCCAGGTGTTCCAGCTTTGTGCCTGGTTTAGACATCTTCTGTAGTCACGCTGAGTTAAGGTTATTATATAAGCCATGAGTTATCAGCTAAATTTATCATCCAAAAATTTCCATCTAGTACCACCAATTCATAACCACCCACCTTTTCAGTGTAAGAAATGACAAATACAGCATGAGTACTTTGGTTCTGTACTAGTATTCTAGTACTTTGGTTTGGCTCAGGAGTGCATTTCTGAGGCAAATCTTGCAGTCATTCCCACTATCCATGTGGTTTTGGCATGGTCTTGGGTGGCTGAACTGGATTGCTTCCTAGAGTAAAAGTAGTGCCAGCTACCAACAAGCAGTCATCTCAGGAAACAATTCTGGAGCAAGTTAGAAAAAACTCCCTTGAACAACATATGCTGTCCACATCAGGTCCTCACCTGTTTCACCACAATTATCTCAATTTCACTTAATTATTTACTGATACTGATATGACTATACTATGACTAGTGCAGTTTCTGTTGCTCTTAGATAGATAAATTATACCTATGTAAAATACTGTGTTTCTGATACTAATGTAGTTGCCTAAAAATGTAAAGACAAATATAATTTCCATTCTTTGTGACTTTCATTATGGTTTTCCAGATAATGGGTTTGAGTAATGTGTCAGTACAGTATTACTGTCAGAGCTTGTGCCATTGTAAATTCTCCTGACTATGCCACCCAAGTTGAAGGGGATACAGAAGATCATTTTCATTGTGCTAGAGAGAGGAGCTGAGGTTCTGTGGTGTGGAGATCAAAGTTCTTCGGGCAAACAAAGGCTCAGAATAATAGTAAATAAGGGAGTAAATTCTAACTTGAAAATGTTACAGTTGGAACGATATCTGGATATCAGACAACCTCTCCATCTTTTCTAAAGCTTGGCAACAAGTTATCATCCACCAACAGTTGCAACCACTTAACAGAGAGAAAAATAAGTAATTTAAGTAAGATTATGTGTCAGTAGTCCTACTCGTCTCTTCCCTACTCCTGGAAAACTATTCTTCCCCATTCTTTGTGTGATTTAATAGAACTGTATAGATCCACTTCTTCCATATTGATTCACATGTCATTGATAAATAATTTTTTCTCATGTGCTTTCAGCTTTGTTTCAACTAAATATTTTCCTCTTCTCAAACCACTTTTCTCAGTAGAAATTTTGTGCATAATGTGCCAGTACAAAGCAAAGCATCATAACAGGCTAATGCTGTTATTAACCTTGAAGCACTGTAGGCCAATTAAAATGTTTTAAATGTTATGATCAGGCCATCTTATCTGGAACTTGAGAATAGATGGTCCGTACTGGTTTCGTGGCTGAAAATCTGAGGTGACTTGTATGCAACGTCAATGAAATCTCGAAAACTTTTCTGTGTTTACCCTATTGCAAGGTGAATGTGAAAACCATTGTGCTTAATTCTTGCTGACAAATGCTTTCACTTGTATTGGCAAGCAGTCAGCTACAGTTGAATAGAACAAAGCAGGTGCTTGCAAAGCTCAGCTAAGAGCCAATAACGTTTAGTCTTCTTTCTCCTCTGCTGCTCACTAAAGGATTGTGTCAAAAAGTCAGACACATATTTCAGATACCCAAAAGAGATGCTCTTGCCTTACCACTCTTTTGTCTGCATATGCTCATTGAAGAACATCAGTTATTCCTCAGACACAGACTGATTATGTGAACTCTTCACTGAAGAGTCAGGGAACTCCTGGTGGGATCCTGCTCTGAAACTTTTATACTCTGCATGATGATAATAAACTTGTTTCGGGGCCATTGACTTTGCTTCTGACAGTCAGAGATTGTCCTTCTTTCATCCTGACTATCTCTTATGCCAAAAAAACCTCTCAGCAGAGCTGTAATACTCCAAATAAAATAAGTGTATCCCTTACATAGGCTCCCTATCACTTCTCTGAGAAAAGTCTGTCTACTCATGTGAAGAGCAAGTTTTAGAATTGGCCCTTAGTGACTTTTTGAAAGATAGCCAGCAAACAGAAACCATGCTTGAACCTTCACAAACAATAAGAAACAAAGCCTTCCTTTAATTGCAGATCAAGTGTGCTTAAGTTGCGAGTCTACATATTTTTATTGCTTTGTAAGCATGGAATTCTAGCATAATTCTCTACTGAAAGGGACTAAAAATAAATCAAAGTTATCTTAATTTTTAAAAATTAAAGTGATTAATAACTATTGTCTAAAGAGTCTGAGAATTGGAATTGTGTTCTTTTTTTCAGAAGAAAAAGGAAAGTATTCATTGGCATAGATTCCTGTATATTAAAGGAATGGGATTAGGTTTTGAAATGTGTCATGAAACTTTTTGTGGCATAAGTAATTTCTCTAAATAATGGCTCTTGATTGCGTCATTTGGGATGCATCTTCTTGTAACTTTGGTGATAAATACAGGTAGTAGATTCTAACCAAGAAAACATAGTTAGGGTGGGTTTTTTTTTCCCAGCAATGCTACCTGCTCATGTGGTGTTTATATTTGGATTGAAGTTACTTCATCTGTAAAGCTGAGCTTGCTTTCTTCATACAAGAAAGGACATAATTTAATATTGTTACATGAAGACACAGAGCCTGGATCTCAAACATAAACAAGTGCTCTTAAAGCTCTCATACAGAGAAGACTTCAAATTCCGTAAAACTTTTTTTCTTTTTTTTGTTATTAAGAAATAAAATAAGATAAATAATTAAAATACCTGGATCTTTTAGTAGAATGTCAACAGAATCAAAACCATGTACTAAATGTTCTTATCTTTGAAATGACTGCCATTGGTATTAAAACAAATTCAACACTCCACAGTCACTCCTGGTGTTTTTGAAAAGCAGGTCTCAAAAGAAGGGACCTTGAATCTCATCTTTCTTGCAAGCCACTCATCAAACTTTTACTGCTTTTAGAAATCTTTCCTGAAGCATTGTTTTCCATCTTTTTTCAAAAGGCCTCAATTTGTGCTCAGCTGATATGTCTGAATCCCAGTAATGTATCTTTATTGAGGTGCTCTCTTATCTCTCCATGGTCAGCTGTGTTTTGTTTACAGACAAATGATAAGCATTGTACCAGCAGATAAGTTCTAGGTATACCTTAGATATAGGGCAATAGCAATTTTCTCATGCAGGACTTGATTTCGCTTAAACACACACATACAGAGTTTATTTCCTGACTTGAAATAGAGGAAAACTGAATAAATGTCTGCTTCCATTTGCCCTTCTATTTTAAATTTGTCAGAAAATAGTTTTAGATTTCAGCGCATAGAAAGTCCATGAGGATTAAAATAGGAAGAGGAGGCCAGGTGAGAAAAAGCCCTTCTAAGAATAAGAAAGATTGCAAAATTAAAAAAACAAAACAAAACAAAACAAAAAACCAAAACAAAACAAATAAACAAAAAAACCCCCCAACAACAACAACAAAAAACCCCAGCCAAACCAACACAAAACTAAAGTAAAATTTCCCTAAGAGCACTGAGAACACTGGTTTCATAAGAATTATTCTAATGTTGCCCAATTTCCTTAATTATATCTTTTTTACCATCCCAGACATCTTATTGCCCTTTCAGTAGTAGCTTAAGATTCAGTGATCCATTTCAATCATTTCTCTTCTGTATGACATTTATTTCTGAAAGGTATGTAACTCTTCAAATGGGTGAATTTTAAAAGTTTCCAGAAAGTTAGCAAAAGCTAGTAGGGATATAATTTTGTCCTTCATCCCTTTTTTCAAGGTCGATATTGGGCTTTGCTCAGATTTACCTCCAACTGAAAAAAGTGACTTGAGATTCCTCATAGTATTAAGTAAGATCTCTATGATCAGTTAATTAGAATCCACCTATCTCCTGTAGTTTCACTAAACATTAAAGCTGGACTAGTAAGCAGAAACAGAATCAGAGGAATGTTTACAGCTGTTAATAAGTAAGGAAAATATAACAACTTTTTGATTTATATTTTTTTTTTAATTGAAGTAATGTTTTTTTAACAGTTTTGATGGTCTGGAAAACAGGAGTAAGAAGGAGAATGGCATAAGAAAAACAAAATTACTTTGTTTCTGTGTTTAGATGTGGACATACAGTTATGCACCAGTCATTTCAGACCACTGCAAATTGCTGCCCAAAGCCTTTTGGACATTCACTGAACAAAGTCTAATTCATAATTTTTTCTCATAGGCCAATTCTTTTTTTTTTTTTTTTTTAAGCAATCATATGCTTCTCCCTTGTGATCAGAATACCTTGTCTATTGGCTTCTTTCAATTGTTTATTAGCAATGTGTTGATATGGGATCTAATATCTATATTTTTGTGTAAACTCCAGACATTATCCGTAAGTGGATGCCACACAGGGTGCACAGCCGGTAGGGGTCAGCGTGAGACTGCGCCGGCTCCTCCGCAGCCCCTTTGAAGTATCCCTGGAATTCTACAGCCTCCTTCGACTGCTCGACTGCACAAAGCACACACCCTCTTGTAAAACCGTGGAAGCAATTTTCCAGTTTGTTCCATTTTTTTTTCTTTCATTCTATACTAAAGCACAAAAATAGATGCCCTGTGAAGAATACTCAAACTTCACAACTTCACTTTGAGAAAATCCTGCAGTAAATTTTCTCCTAATTCGGACTGGTAAATCCACCAAAGTTGAGGAGCTTATTTCCAGTTATCAAGTTCACCTTTCTTCACAAGCCTTAAAGGGACTGATGAATCATAGGAGCAGCCTAAAATCCTTTACATAAACTCTCACTACTATGCCAGTGGAATATTAAAACATGATAAATAATATAATCACAAATACACCAAACAGTTACAGAATAAAAGAAAGCTATTAATCCAAAAATCATTTCTACTATATTAAAAACAAAGGGGTAAAAAAAAGGCTTTTCATTACTTTTTACAAAATGGTTCTAAAGTAAGCGCTGTAAAGAAGTGCCTAATCAAGACAAGGCTGTAATCAGACTAATAATGTCTTCACAGAGGGATTGGACTAGGAAATGTAATGATAAAGTCCAAATAGAATGCTTTAAAGGTAATTGCTGTCTCCTCACATATACACAGAAAGGGCAAATGTAACTAGACAGAGCAGATTTGATTTCCTATATCCTATGTTATCTAAATAAGCAGATCTGCTGAAGACAGATCTGAGGGAAGAACTCTAAATCTCAGTGCTAAAACCCATCAAGCAGATTTGAAAAGCAAGTGTTTTCCACTGGAAGAAATATATCAAAGATGTAATTAAGTCCACTGCCCATTTGAAATCCTCTGCTGTGCTTGTCCTCCATTCTGAAACTTACTTGAATTAAAAAGGAGAATCACCTTAGAAATGAAAGCAAATTAATCCAAAACCAAAACTAACTCATGAGAGGAAAAAAAAAAAACAAACCGCAAAACAACTACAAAGGTAGATGGACTTAATTAAAAAATATTGCTGCTGACAAGAACAAATATTTAGTGTTGGTGTTTTAACTTTCTGAGCCTTTTAATTTGTACATATTCTAGATAAATCCTGGAGTCACAGAGAAAAAAATTTTTGAAGCACCTACTAGCCCACCACTTTTTATGTCTCAAGCCTTATGATTGTCTGATTATTTTCATGATTTTTCTAAAGAAATCTCCAGGTCATGTTCTTTAAATTTAATGTACTGATTTTAATTTGTTTAGACCATTAGGGATCCATTTAAATTGTTGAAAGAAGATGAGAGAATAGGAGAAAGTAGTAGGAGAAGAAATATTTTTTTAAAAAGTTTATGTCTTATTGAAGAAATCTGTACAAGCTAAGAATATACATAAACACTTTTTAATGAAAGTGTTTATCCTTTTCCCCCTTTGAAAGGATACAGATTTAAGGGAACACAATTTGTGAACAGGTCTGTTTATTTCCAACATTTTAAAACAATTTCTGGTTTTGTTTATGTTTTCAATATTATTAAATGTAGGAAATCATTCCACCTATATTCTCTGAAAGCATAGCATGAGAAATGAATTCCATAATGAATTCTAGAAAATTCATCATGGAATAATCAACTTCCATTACTAAGAGACTTTTCATTGAAATTGTTACGGAAAATTATTTAAATTCTGGAGGAAGTGCTTCAGGATCATTTATCAGGCATAAAGTAATATATAAATATATGTATAAGTCTTTTGAATTCTTTCAGTTTTAGTGCACGGTAATATTATTTTTCTCATATGTGATGATAAAGAATGACAGAAATACTTCAACAGACCTAAGTGTGTTGAGTGGAAGAGTATGTTAATATAGCTCAAGAGACAGAGAATTTGATGCTATTTAATAATTCTAATTGTGATGGTTTCAAAATACTGCCAGACCAGATGTGAGAGGGAATTTGGATGGTTGAAGGTTGCTTCTGTTGTTGTTTCCATTTCTCCTTTTAATGGGCTGATGCCAACATGGAAGTTCTAAATTAGGAAGCTTTAATAGGAATGTATATGACAGTACTTTGGTTAGCCAATCATACCAGTAAATATCATAAGTAGGAGAGAGCAGGATTATGTCACAGCTGGAGATATAATTACTGTATAAATTACTCTTTAATAGCTTCTGTGCTATGTATTAGGGAACATGTCTCTTAGTTCTACCAATTAACCTACTGAAAATACCTCCCAGTAAATTCGGCTGTGTAACTGAAGAGGCAAAATATTGCTCACGTTATTTTTACATTGTTCTATCCAAACACATAGTTTTCATTAATTAAGTTCTATAAATTTCTAGCTGAATAAAAAATTGGTTCTTGTATGAGTATAAAATTTTCTGACAGACAAAATGAGAACATATTGTATTCTCTTGACCTTCTGCCTTTCAAAATTTTTCAGCATGAAAAGAAAAATGTATCTACCCCAAAATTCTCTTGGCTAATGGCTATAGAGTCACTTTATTCAATATTTAGGTCAGATACTGTAAGCATTAGTGTCTTAAAAGTGTTGGGCTGAATTTCAAGTCAGACGAAACCAAATGTCAGTCCTAGCAAAACATTAAATGTATCACATCCTTTCTTTCTTTCTTTTTTTTTTTTTTTTTTTAATTTGACAAAGAAAAAATTAAACAGCATCCTTCTGTCCTTTCCTGGTTTCTATTTTTTTCCCACTGTCTTTGATGAAATCCTGGTTTTAGTTTCTGTTGAAGTCTTAATCCTGTAAGCCATTCAGTCTATTCATGATCCAGTAAATGTCCTTGAGCAATTGTTTAATTTAATTTAAATCATTATGAGCTTAAAAATTAGATGGTGGTATACATGTTTTCTTGGTGTAATACTTAGCCCTTCAAGGGATCAACAAGATTTTGGTGCCACTGAGCAGCTCCTAGCCTGGAGTGGGACTTACCTTACTTCAAAGAAGACATCTAAAATAGATCCCATGGTCTCTAATGTGAAGCTGGGTATTTCCTCCTCTGAGCATATTTCCTCCTTCTGGAGAGGACTAGCTTGCACATCTCAGGATAGTTCAGATCCCCACATACAGATGTCTAATGCAATTTGGGGTGCCATAAAGATACTCTAGCTGGCCTCCAGATGATGCTCCAGAATCACACACGGCTTCCACAGATCCTCAGTTTTGTATATTGACTTTGGGGTCATCCTGGTGATTTCTAAATAACTACTTGTGATCAACTGAACTGGGCTTTGGCCTCTCATGAAGGAAGTTCTCTGACTGCATTGCACAAGAGATTTCTAGTTTAAAGGAGAAAGTCAACTAGTAACTTTTAGAGGCCTCTTTTGGATTACATTTTGTAANTCTTCTCTTTTTCTCTCCTTTTCTCTTTCTTTGTCTTTCTCTTTCTCACTTTTTTTCTCTTTCCCTTTCTTCCTCCCTTCTTCCTTCCTCCCTTTATTCCTTTCCAGAGTAATTTGGAGTAAATTCTGGTATATTTAGGATCAAAGGTCTAGAGAAAATTCAAATATGTCTTCCAAAATAAAAACAGTTGAGAAGAACAAAAAATGCCAAAGCATTACAGAACCTCACAGACCACTACAGGGAAATCTTTGCATTTAAGCGGTAAAAATGAATGAGTCTCAAGCCAACAGCATTTCACTTTTTGTATACATGATGGTGTCAGAGGAGAAACCCAGAAAAGCTGTGTTGGGGTAACCAAGTAGATCTTGTTATTTCCAGGAACTGATGAGTCAGATGGATTCTCTGAATCAGAAAGAGTTGCAGGCTGGGAAGCCTGAAGAAATAGTATGGAGAAATAACAAAGGCTGAGGAGAAAGCTTAAGCTTAATTTATTCATTGTTGCTGTTATTAGAGCACCTAGTGAAGTTTTAGGGAAGATAAGTTTCAAGATTTGTGTGCACACCCAAATAAGATTACATAAAATTTTCAGCTTATCACTGTCTCCTAGAATAAGAATAATAAAATAGAAATCATCTAGAATTAAATGTTTCATTTGCAGACTACAACCAAAGTTTGTTGAGCTCTTCTCTGTAATGTCAATAATCCCAATTAATGACCATACTGCATGAATCTTTAGAATCTTTGCCTTTGAAAATAAGGAGTTGTTCCATTATGTGTCAAATTTCCTTTAGAAGTTTTTCACAGCTTTCCTGAAATAGAAAAAAGTTGAATAAACAAAATCTAGATTACTAAATCATGTGATAAGTACCAAAATTAATTTTTCAGCATATCCATCAAAATCAATAAACTGAAACAAAGCAAATAGTAAATACCTTTTCTTTTTGGGGTGGAGTGACATGGGGGAGGAATAACCTTTTTTCTTTCTAAAACCAATGTGTTTTTAGAGGAGTTGATAAATGGAATACTAATTATCATTATTGTTGCCTTTTTTGTTTTTTTTTTAAGGACATGCTGGTCATCTATAAACAATGCTAGGAACAGATGGAATGCTGAAATTTTTTGAAAGATTTTTTTGACATATTGAAGCTGTTGTCTGAAGTATTCATTTGCAGACTGACACCAAAAGGAAAGTGTAACTTCAGCAGTCAGTGATAAAATCTGATCATTGTTATATAGAATAGTCACAGTAGAGATAGTCATACCTAGAGATAAGGGTGTTACGTTTTCTTCTTCCCTCCTTTCTCAGTAACATGTTAAATGCCCTGTCAAAAAAGACATGTCTTTACTTAAAAAATGTCAAGATTTTTCTATTTTTTTTTCTGAAAACATTTGTTTCATTAGAAGAATGTGCAGCACAATATCAGACTAAGTAATGTTTTCCAAATTCTTTAATACTTCTTATTATGTAGAACTCACCCAGGAAGCATTGTCTTGAAGAACTGAAAAAATTATAAAATTAGATACAATTAAAATAGTAACACCATTATTAGCATTGGTCTTCTATTTTAGTAAATCTGCCTGAAAATACTAAATACTTTAAAAGTATAGTGTAATAATACAAAATTTGGATGGATTGATATTTTTATTTGTTCTGCTTCCGTTCCTCTCCCTCAATGTTCATAATTGAAGTGAGAAAAAATTCTGTTTTGTGGGAAAAAACAACCAAATTTGTTTTGAGAAAGGTAATTTAAAACAGTTTAAATTTCCTGAAAGCTCTTGGTTAGTCCTTGAAAAAAATTTTTCCTCTGTCAAAGGTATACGTTGCAGATGGAAATCCATTGATGTAATTGCTGTGCAAGGATCCCCTGACAGGTAGAATTATAGATATATAAACAGACAGATAAATGAGCACATACAAAAAAAAAAAAAATGTATGCAGACATACTTACGAATACTATATTTATATAGATATTATGCATTACACATATATATGAAGAGAGGATGCCAAAAGGACGGACCCAGACTCTTCTCTGTGGTCAACAAGAGGACAGTAACTAAAGCACAGGAAGTTCCACCTGAGCATGAGGAAGAGCTTCCTTACCATGCAGGTGACCACTCACTGGAACAGATTGTCCAAGAGAGATAGTGGGGTCTCCCTCATTGGAGATGTTCAAGAACTGTCTGGAAATAATCCTGTGCCATGTGCTCTAGGATGACCCTGACTGAGCAAGAGGCTGGACCAGATGATCCACTGCTACTTCTTCCAACCTGACCAATTCTGTGATTCTGTGATTGATACATACACACACATATATATATGTACAGAAAAATGATCTCCAAATATAAAGTTATTTATACAAAAAAACCAAATTTTCTCTTGTGCTAGTTTATGGTGCTAGTGGATTTCAAACATGCAGACAAGACAACAAAAAATCTTTAGTGTAATTAATGAGATTAGTGAAATGATCATTATTAATTAGGAAATGTCATGGAGGGACAATTTAGATAAATTAACACCATGTGCCTGTGTAGTATCTGTGAAGATCAGTTTGGCTCAGTAGGAGACCATCTTATTTCAATACACTGAGTATTTTCTGCTCTCAGGGAATTCTTTCTTACAGAAAAAAATAGTCATTTGCTTTATGATCAGCTTAGGTTTATAGGATAATCTTTTTTCCTTCTTCTCCTTGTACTAATTCAACATCAAACCTAAGTTAAAAAGTCAGTTTCAAGAACTGTCATGATATTTCATGATTGCACCTTTTGCTGTTCTTTCTAACTATAAATGGTTTTACTCATAATCACAATTAACACAAAGTGTTAATTACACACACAAGTGTTTGTATAGTAATTTGATTCTTGCCTGTGACAAGACTACAAGTGTGAGAAAGAAATTCGTCCTGAAACAGATACATATTCATGTAACAGTTTAGGCTTAAAGAATGGAGAAAACCATAATTTATTACTACATTTGAAAACTGTGATTATGTGTGAAGACTCATCTGCCATCAAAACTAAAACATATGCTGATTCTGTTACCCTAAAGTAATGCACAAGATTACACTAGCATGTTTTAATGTACATCCATTCACCCTCCAAAAAAACCCACAAAAATCTAAATAAAAGATTTTTTTCCTTATAAACCACATATTTTCAAATATTATTACATTTTTCAAATTTTTCAAACTTTAGTAATATTGTCATAGACCTATGACCTTTATCCAAAGCATGAAAAGCAGTAATACTAGATTTCATGTCACTAGAAGAGGAAGAATAGAAGAACCAGCAAATTTTGGCCTACTTTTATGCACATCTAACTTCTTTATGTTGACTTGAGCAAACTTTAATTCAGTGCCCTGAAGCTTTATTTTAGGATTTTGCTTTTCTCAGTCACTCATATATTCATATATTTCTTTCAAGCCAGCATTTCTTAGCTTCCTGCAATATTCAGGAACTGAATAAGAATTTCTTATAGCTAGGAACTTCCTGTGACTGAAATTTTCAGAAATGGTCATGATCTTATGTTTAGGTCACAGAAATAAATAAATTAAAACCAAGTGGATGACTAAGGTAGAGGTAAGATTTCATTGCAAACCTTTTCAAATGTTTTCAATTACTTGGGGTTGGTTTGTTTGCTTGTTTCTCATAGAAAAGTTATCAAAATTTTGGGTTTTTTTGTTCATATTTAACAAATCATAGATATAGGCCACTTTGTAATAGAGTGGGAAAACTTTAATAATCATAAATTCTCTTCTGAAGATAATTATATGCCCTTTTCTTCCAAAAAACACCATCAGAATTTTTCCACCTCACAAAAGGTAAGGTCAGCTCAGATTTTTTCAGACTTTTCTTTGCAAAGACTTAAATGACTTGGCTTTCTTTTGTCTTCAAGGAAGGATAGGATAATGTTTCTGGAATCACACAAATTGTTTGGATTACTCAATTCCTGCATCATATAGGTGATTTGTTTTTTCTCGAGACAACGGTCACCAGATTCAGAGTAATTTATATCTATTTGAACATCTTCAATTAAGCTCTTAATATTCACTACCAAGGAGGAAATGTGAGCTTTAGTAATGGAATACACTGAGATAATTGCATCCTTTTTTAGCCCTCCCTGGATGCAAAAATGGCTCTAGGTAGTAAATTATGTATTTTTATTTTTGTAAAATAACAGGTGGTGCAAATATGAATGAGAAGTCGTGGTTACTTTGCAGTTTGTTGCACTGCAGAACACTTAAATGATTACATCAGATTTGTCAGGTTTGTTTTCTCCAAAGGGTTTCCTGCAACAGAATTGTAACTTTGTCCTTGCCGTGGAAAGTCAAACAATTTTAGGAAGGCAGCAGAGCATATACCTGAACAACTGCAAATGAGGCAGAATGGAAACTCACTGTGCAAGTGATAAAGATTTAGCAGTCTTCCTGGGCTTAAAGAAGACTATGAGGTAGGTAAAAGTCAACACACACTTCCCTTCCCTACTCACCTCCCAGAGGGAAGAAATCAACCCCAACCAACCCATCACAGTAAGTGAACTCAGACGTAAGTAACTATTGGAAAGATAGTAATCTTTTTCGACATTCATCTACAAAATCTTTTGAAGTAAAGATGTTTTACAGGTCTTTATGTATCTCTCTGCTAATACTTACAGAGGATGAGTTCTGGTCAGGCAGAAATGATATTTCCGTACATAGGTAAACAGAGATATAATTATAGATATTCAACATGCATAATTTTTTTGCATAAAATATATTTCCCAAACTCATCCATATTTCTGTGATTTTATTCTGAAATTATGGAAGGAATTGAGGGCAATAGTGAGATCAATTCGAGCTGTGCTCCTGCATAATTTAAATCCTGGTCCCAAGTGCAGTAATTACACAGTTTGCAAATTATTTTGCATTGGTATGTGAAATGACACATTGTTAAAGTCAAATATTTTTCTTTAACAGTCTAAAAATTGATTGCATGTAACATTTTCTTGAGATTTTTCCTTTTCCAAATTGTTGTACTGCAATCCAAATAATGTTTTCTTTCCCCAAAGATACAATTATCACTTTCCACATGTCTGATCCAGTAGTTTTCCCATTCATTCCTTTGCTTTTTTTTCAGTTTCTATCAACATCTCATGTATTTATTTCTAAGGCTAATAAAATTGAGTAGAAGCAGGAATCCAGATCTACACAATTAGTTGAACACTAAGTGGAAACTAAGTGCCAAGACAGAAGTTAGTGTTAGTGTTGCAATCATAATATTTTAAGAATATCCATCTGCAGATATGTAATTTGTTTCAGAAAGTCTTGGGCACACAAAAAAAATCATAGGGGCTCTTTCTATTTGAACTTTTTTTTTTTTCCCAAGGAGTTAAAAATTATATAAGCATACATAAAATACTTTAAGGACAAGAAGAAAAATTTTGGAATTTGTATTAGACAGAAGTGTTTCAAACACATTCAAGTGTCTCAGGAGAGCTCAGCTGTTATCAAGATCAAAAAGGTCATGAAGTTTGTTCTGGCTTCTAGTGGCATGCGGGTAACAAATATGGTGTCTGCAGGGATTCAACAGCTACAGTCTGAGGTACAGCAGTAGCAAAGTAAGGCTACAAGGTGGGCAAAGATAATACTATTTTCAAACACAACAACTTTGCCCAAAGTCACTGCATATTCTACAAACTGTGTTTTTAAGCCAAGAATGCTCCATTTCACCAAATGCACAATTCAATATTAGCTTGGAATTGGAAACAGGAAATCATCATTAGCACAGAAGACAAGCATCATTCCATCATATATTTCCAGTGACTGTACACTTTATAGCTGGAAAGGTGAATGTGATTAAATAAATAGACTGTGCACATCATTCAAATATACATAACAAATTTAATTTATGCATGTAAATAAGATAATTTATCTATGACTGATGTGTACACAAATTTAAAAAGTAACACATAATTTTGAAATTGCTGCAATTTTCTGCTCAAGTGAGTTCATGCATGCATGGTTTAATACCTACCCCTTGGAATTTTATAAATGCCTTTAAAAACTCTTTTAAAACAATATGTTACCTTTGGGAAATGTTTAAGGCCTAATAACACAGTATTCAGCAAAATGCATATTGCTTTTCTAGGTCCCCTAATTCCCTCCTTGTTGTTATAGGCTCATATTTCCTTGCATAGCATGTATGCTTTAGCCATTAAAACAGATAAATATTGAAAAGATCAGTTTAGCCTTGCATATTATTGACTTTACTCATGTCGAATGAGCATGATATTGGTCTGTCACAGTGGAAATTTTGTGCAGTAATAGGAACAGAGCATACAAACCCACAATATTTAGTTTTAAATCTGAGTAGAACTCTAAATTGCTCAGATTACATTTGTGTAAACAGAAAGTATGCCAAGCATTGATAGTAATGACACAATTTAAATGTGATAATGAACAAATTTGGACCTTGAAAGAATCTCCTTTTAAAACACAGTCAGCAGAAACCAGTTTTATCCTCTTAGTCTGTCTTACTCCATCCAACAATAATTTCTATTCAAATTGTTACACTGATTTAAATTTTTTGGTTTTAACAAATCTGTAAATCACCTAATAAGAATTAGGATTATAGAAAATCTCACTATTTCATGATTAGACTAAGGTAAAAAAACAAAAATCTAGTTTAATAGGGAAAATTGCAAAATTTCCTTGTGTATCACCATGAGCAGATTACACAAACAAACTTCTTGCTTTCTAAGAGTTTCCTTAGCTTTATCTTTAAAGCACAACCTTTTTTCAGTGCCATGCAGATATATAATGCATCATGCCCATTTGTCTTGGTGTCAGCTGATATACTAAATAATTAACACATTTGCCCTTCTTCCTTTCTACTCATAACACCTTCCTTATTATCTCAGCTAATCTTCCATTTGGGTTCATCAGTGAACCTGTAGTAGCAGGTTCCTCTTGAACCTTAAGAGGCCTTCTGTGGGTGGCTGCCTCGAGATGAACAGCCACACATTTCAAAAGAAGCTATGCAGTTTTCAGTGCATGATTAGTCTTTTAAATCCAATTGTAATTCTGGCAATGAGCCCTTTGAACAGACTCCCTGTTTCACAAACAATATTTAACTTTCTGGAAGCATAAAACTAGTTTATACATTTAATATGGTAATTTATTAATATAACCCTTGTATGTCATATAGCAGAATGTTAGAATATTGTTTAATTACAGATGTAATGTTTTCCTCAGAGAATAAAATCTGATTAATTGCATCATCACTGAAACAAAAAGCAAATAAAAAAACAAAACTGAAACCAAAATCATTTTACATAAATTCATTGGTATTTTCAAACCCTGCTCTGCAGCACTCCATACACACACTCATGTTTTTCACCCTAGCAGAGGAAGACTATGAATAGCACCAATAAAGCCACAAATTAGTCCAAAACCTTTCCTGTGGATATGATATTTCCACTCTGGATTATATACAATTAAAACACAAGTTATTTCAGTAACAATGACATGATCTTCTCTGCTTAATTTAATGAAATCATAAAGATTCGACCCTGTTGAAATAACATGGCATCTTTCTGACATTCAAATCCAGCAAATTCATAGATGCAAGATGTGTGGTGGACCAGTCTGCCTTATGGATAGGTCTGCCTAATACAAAAGACCAAAGAAAAATACTACAGCTATGAACCACGAAGCTGCCACATGCGCAGCATCTGACAAAGAACTAACTAGATGTTTAAAGCTAGGCATAACTTTCCACTGAAGTGATAATAATTTAAGCTGAACATTTTTTAAGCAATGAAGCAACATGCATATTTTATATATATCAATGTCTTCATTTAGACTTTCTCTTCTGAATAAATTCCCTGAAATGTAGACACTCTGCAAAATTTACCAAGCCACAGATGACAGTAATGTTGTTAAGCAACAGAGAGAAAAATGCCATTATCTTCAGAGAAGCTAGTGTGAGGGTCTGAATGATATCCTACACCTTTCTATGCTTATACTCAGTTGCTTTTGCTAGGTGAACATATCTTAGCAACAGTTTATACTCAGCAGAATTTATAATTACTAAAACTGAGAAAAGCAATGAAGCATGCATTTTAATTGTGGAGAAATGTAACCCTTGAGAAAAATCATACATGAAAAAATGTAAGACAAATGGATTAATTTTAAAATGGGTAGTTGCATGTTTTGGTCACACTCAGGAGACAGTGAACTTGTGAAGCACAGAAATGAACATTTTTATGAGGATGAAATCAAAACAACTAGTGAATAGTAAGTGCCATTGAATATGCCCAAAAATACAGGATAAGGGAGTCAAAGTTAAATACAGCCCATATAAATCAGAGAATGCAAAGAAGGCAGGCTGCTGAAACAAATTTTAATTCTGCCTGTTTGGCACTAACACTTCCATTAATTAATTAATGAATTAATTTGTTCATTTTGTCTGCCTTCCAACTAATTTTCAATATTTAAAATTAAAGTCTAATAATTTATTTCATTATTTCACAGAGTACCATGGTGATTAATAAATCATCACCTTTAGAATTGTATGACATTTACAGCCTAGAAATAATCTGATTGTTGGTTGTGGCATTTGCAGAGATGTCACAGAAAACTTCTGGAACTTCTGCTTAATATTTATGTTGTGCATATACTTAGAACAGCGATAAGCTGTGCAAGAAACTCAGATGTAATGACTCCTTAGCTTTGTAGATCAAAGATGAGAAGTAGATGAGAGTGCAAAAGTAAATATCTAATGCATATCTCTTTCTGCAACAGGAAATTTAAAATAAAATTTGGATTCTTGAGTTCATGTACAGAAGATCACGGTTATAAGGCTGTTCATTTAACATAAAGCTACCTCTGAGAAAAGGGCAACTACTTTAAGGATATCTTCTTTTAAGGTAAGGTATAGAATTTAATTTACAGAGGACTGACTTAATCTGAACAAGCTCCCATTGACGTGAACACACTTTACAGGCAAACTTTGGAGACTGAAACATTGCCTGTTTACTCAGTGTGTTAGGCAGGATGTGATTTAAATATTGAACAAAATTAAAAGCTCAGTTACAGACTTCAAGAGAAATAGAAATCCTGATAATGGTGACTAGTCAGAGGGAAATGTTACTTTTACTTTTTCAACTGTATTATATTTTAGAAATGGTTAAAAAAAAAAAAGAAACTAAAAGAAAATTCTAAGAACCACTGCTAATTAGCCAAAAGTTTTTACTAACTTAGGTCTCACTAATGTCTTAGCACTGCACCCTGCACACTAAGCACCTGGAACAGTCTGTCAGCTCACATCACACTTCCAAGCATCTTCCTTCATCTCACAACTTATGAGCAACACAGTCTTTGTCTTATTGTTCATCCTTCCTCTTTCTTTTAAATAGTGGCTTTTGATTTTTTCCAGGTCAGATGCTATTGTCTTAACTAAGGTTAATCACATTCATGTTTAAGTGCAATTTACTAGTTCAGATATTTGTATTTTATTGCAATTAGGACTTTTGCATTTCACATTTGGCACCTTTTCTCAAACATGCAAAGTAAAATCATATAAAATAAACATGCTTACTGATTCATCTAATGTTAGTATTCTTTTCTACACCTGATTCTTGCAGAAGGCTCCTTCCTTAAAGTTCCTCTGGAAACTCCTCTGCATTTTCATACTGCAGGGCAATGGGTAGAGATGCAGAGTTTCTGGTTTTTCTTAATGCCAATCTCACAACAGAAAGAAAATAGCAATGTATGTGGGCCTAATCTAGTCACCTCCATGAAAACATCAAGAGGAAGAAAATGGCTGTAATTCTGCCACATGACAGCAACTTTTACTGACTCTAGAACAGCTAAATGAGGTTAAGCTGTAGTGTGTTTTATCTGTGTTACAATTAACCTCTCTGTTGCAGATGCCGAGCTTTGAGAGGCTTTTCAGATTCCTCTGTCAATAAAATCTATAAAAGTCAGTAAGTAAGGTTATCACCAGAGCTATGTTATTGGCATAATTTTGTTATTAGAAAACTCTTAAATAAAAAACACCTAAGAAAAAAAGAAATAAAAATATCCACTCCTTCATTGTCAGAATTCAGTCAAAAAAGGAACAGAAAGGATGGTAAACTATAACCTCTGTCACTTTTGCTTTAAAAAAGAAAAAAATCTCAGCAGGTTAACAAGCAGCCTTTTTGGTGCTCTTTGCAGCTAAAAGCAGATTTACCTCTTGGCTTGCTGAATGCACTTTAACAGTGTTCTATTTGCACTTCAGGACTAACTCCAGAAGCCCCAAAGGAAAAAAAGACAAAGAATTCTTCTAGCAGTTTTCAAAAGCAACAGCAAGAATTGAGCTATATGTGAGGCTTGGAATATTGTCAAAAGGGGTGAAAAGGGAAACTGGGGAAGAGGGCAGTAACTGGAGAGCAGAAGGTTAGAGGCTGGCTGCTCATTTGGGGGATTTGTATTGAGAAAGAGATCAGGCTTGTTTAGCTGGTTGACTGATTTCTTCTGGGAGATGTGATTTTCTCCCTGTACTGGGTAGAAGTAAAGGGAAAATCAGGAATAATTATTTTTGGCAGTGTTAGGTAATTCCCAGTCCCAGCCATCTTAATTTGGTCACCAGCTGTTACTGCTGAAAAGTACTTTGTGTTACACAGTATTAATTCTCCATTTGTGTTAGTCTTCCTGATTGCTATTGCTTTCTCTGTTGCATTTATTCTAAATTTCATGGGTTTTTTTTAGAAATCCTACTTTGTAAACTACTGCTGCAGTTCTAGAATATTTACAGACCATAATTTATTGATATGTTTACTCACAGCTATAACTCTCTCTGAATATATTTTTGGTCTGAAAAAATTGGTCTTTTTCAGTTCATATCATTAATGTGTTGCATGTTGGGCATATTGCCTGAAGTTCACCCTGCCGCTGAAAGCCAGTCTCAAGTACCTGAATAGGGAAAATCAGTAAGAAAGGTTTAAAAAATTATGGTTTCGCTAATAATGTGGTTACACATTATCTGGAAAACTTGCAAGAAAACCCAGAACCATAAAATATTCCAAATCTCCATTAAAGAAAAATAAATTTTGCACTTAAAGTCGCTTATGTACCAAAATATCTGATAGCCCAGTGACTAATGCCATGTGATGAAATAAAAGAGAAACTATGTCTTAGAGTCTACCAGGCCAGGGCAAAACTATACTTTTTATTCTGTTTTAAGTATATGTTCAAGTTTGGCCCTCAATTATCCATATTGCCCATCTACTAGTTTGATTTCTGGCTGAACTTGGCACACATGTACTGTTTCTCCAATTGGGTAAAATATTTTGGAAGTGAGCAGTAGAGCAACAGAGAGAGTCCTGCCAAAATACACTCAGCTGGTTTTTTCAAGGGTTTCTCAGTAAAATCTCCCTGTGTACACAAATCCAGTATTTAGCCAGTTTAATAATGAAAACATGCTTTGAATCTGTGAGTCAAAATATCTGACAACAGACTGATACCTAATGGGTGGAGGGGGCACTCTGGTATCAGAAAACGACATAGGTTAGCCCGGAGGAGAAAAAATCCAAACACACATTGATGCAAGGCATCTTCTGGAACACCTTTCAGATTGTTACAGATCAGTTTGCTGATTCAAGGTTAGAATACAGGTATAGCCAAGTGTATTTGGTTTTTGACATTACTAGTGAAGGATTGCAGTGTTAGATGAGATTTTAGAGTACAGTCACTGGCAATTTTCTGTTTTTGCTTTGGCCTCAGTGCTTTCAGCCTGTGACAGCCCCCTAGAGATCAAGTGGCTATTGACAATCTGTTGTAGTTGAAATCCTGAGAATATTGTATGGAGTGAAGTTTTAACACCATTTGGCTGCCCTCAAACCATGCCCCTTTTTTTTCCAACTGAGGCTTTCAAACTTTATAATTTTCAAACTTTATCTGGGAGCCAGCAAGAAGAAAACAGTCTGATATAAAACATAGCAAAAGGGCTCTAAATGGATTGAAGACTGAGAAGAAAAAAACTCCTACCACGAAAACTGTATCCGTCTCAGTGAGAACCTTGGGGAACTGCCCTTTAGCTCTTCCTGTAAAACGTATGGACTCCAAAGCAAAAGAGGCTTGCTTGCTCCAAGGCAAGGCAAGGCAAGGAATATTTTCCAAAAGACGGTCAGCAACATACTATTGCAGCTGATGGTGTTTAAAGTAAGGAAGTGAATGTGTGAACTTCCTCTTTAATTCTAGGTGAGTTTTATTATTCCTGATATCTGAACTGGCAGAGCAAATCAGGCATGTATCTTTCATTTCTTGTGAAGGATGCCTAAGGCAGATCTTCCTGTCAGCCAAGAAAGTAAGACACAGAAGAGCCCAACAGACATACAACATCTTCATTCAGTTTCTTCTTAAGAAGCAGGAGTATGACATGGGGTTTGAAGAGACCAAGATCTGAGTCCTGAACTTTGGCCATGACAACCCCACGCAGAACTATGGGCTGGGGACAGAGTGGCTGGACAGTGGCGAGGAAGAAAAGAACCTGGGGTTACTAATCAACTGAAGGCTGAACATGAGGCAGCATGTACCCACGTGGTCAAGAAGACCATTGGCAATTGGGCCTGTATTAAGAATAATGTGGCCAGCAGGACAAGGGAAGTAATTCTTCCTCCGTACTTGGAACTAGTGAGGCCACACCTTGAGTACTATGTGCAGTTCTGGCCCCTTCCTCAATTTAGGAAAGATGTTGAGATGCAGGACAATGTCCAAAGAGGGGCAACAAGGCTGGTAAAGGGTCTGAAACATGAACTCTACGAAAATTTGCTGAGGCAGCTGGGGTTGTGTAGCCTGGAGGGAAGAAGGCTCAGGATCTCTCTACAACTGCCTGAAAGGAACGCGTAGCCATGTGGGGATCAGTCTCTTCTCCCAGGTAACCAGTGACAGGTGAGAAGATACAGTCTCAAGCTGTGCCAGTAGAGGATGAGGTAGGACATTAGGAAGAAGTTCTTCACAGAAAGGGGGATTTGACTTTGGAATGGGAGGAATCACCATCCCTGGAGGTGTTCAAGAAAAGACTGGATGTGGCACTCAGTGCCATGGTGGTGTTGGCAAGGTGGTGTTAGGTTGGACTCAATTATCTCAAAGGTCTTTTTCAACCTAGCTGATTTTGTTATTTGATTCAGTAATATTCTTTTTTAATATTGTTCCTGCTTCATTAGTTCCTTCACAAAAAAAAAAAAAAGAATATAAGGACTCAGTGGTAGGTTTGTCTTTGAGTACATGAAGGAGAAGAGTCCTCAGGAAACAAACCATCTCTGTTTCAAAATGGAATGGAAAAATAAGACCTACATAGTCACACAAAAATATTAGTCTACCGGTGGAGCAAAACAAAAAGACCCATGTGTAGGGTTGCATGTAAGTACTTTTATTTGTGGAGGTTTTCATGTTAATGATTTTGGTAGATGAGATCTGCCTCCTTCCACTTCCCTTCTGTTATCCATTTCTGTTGTCCTCTCAGAATAAATTAAATAAATTGTATTGGGAGTTTTGTCTCTCTCAATAAATGCAATTTAAGCGCATACTAAGTGCTTATGTTGTCAATCTAAATTATCTTTGCACGAGGTTTATTTTGGGAGGAGAGGAAACAAAGGAAGGAAAGGGAACATATCTAGGGCATTTGGGGAGAAACAAGCATGAGGAAATGGAGGGGTAAGGTAATAAAGGGGACAGCTATCTGTAAACAATTGGGTGGTGGGTGAAACTGGATATGCCTGCACCTCAACAGCACAAGCTACTGTATCCTCGTATTAAAATCCATTTTTGATTATTTTCCTGGGTGGGGGGGTCTCTGTTTGGTGAGCATGAGCATGTGTGGGGGTTTCAGTGCCAGCAACTGGAGTCCAGACCTGGAGGCAGAGCCATGTGTTAGTGATGTCAGTGACCAGAGCAGGTGGGGTTGTGCAACTGAGGGTGAGTGTTAGTGAAGGGCAACCCAGCCTAGCCAGAAAGTAGACCTGGGGAAAAGAACCCTGACCTGGGAGATAGGGAGGGGAAAGTGAGTCTCTGAAGGTGAGGCCATGGAAAGAGTTGGTCATCAGAGGGACCAGGGAGTCTTGAGCACTTTCTGGAGCGATTATGGGAGTTTCAAGGGACAAGACTTGCTGCTGTGTGCGTGGAAGTTAAAGCAACCATTCCTGTGCAGTGTGAGCAACAAGGCCATTGCAGGTTTAGGAGAACCATCAAAATTAAACAATAAATAGCAAAAACAGAAACCCCCTTGGGAGAAATTGTGATACACAGAGGCCTGGCACTGTGGAGAAGTCAGGCCTGGAGTGGAATCATTGCCTGTGGTCTATGCTGTGTGCCAGTATCAGGGCACAGTGGGTGGGCTGGATTTGTATCTCTGGTGGGAGAACAGTTAGACAGGACCTTGGAAGACACCTCCACTGCTGTGAGAGTTTCATGTTCAGAATGTGCAAGTATGACCTAAACCAGAATTTTAAGAACAGAAATTGCTTATCCCTTTTACACCTATCATGACTGAGAAATGTATGAAAAACACAGGGGAAATTAGTTCATCATATGAACAAAGAAATATTTCTCTGTAAAATGATGTTAGTAAGGCTGACTGTACTGCTAAAAATATTTTAAGCAACTTCTATCAACAAATTCCCAGCCTTTTTTCACATATATCAGAGAAAGTTTGTATTTCACTTTGTCTTCCTCTGTGACAAGACCAATGCAGATTAAGTATTCTCTTCTCCCTCTTTAATATTTGGATCTGAGTACTGACACACATAAAGATAGCAGTTTGATTGCTTTTTGGATATTTTTCTACTGTCAGACACTGGGGGATTGCAATGTTGATTTGATTTCACAGTCAAAGTCTGTGGATACATTGAACAAATCAACTTCTAAAATACAGTGTACAGCTATATTTTTTAATATGACATCAGGAAAGAAAAATGAAGAAAAAAGTTTGACTTACAGTCTTGTTGCTCTAGTTGTTAATGCACAGTGATTGCATTGCAACCATGTGTTATTTGCCAAGCATCGACTTCCAGCTAAGATGTAGTAATCATCAGATGAAAATTAATTAAAAAAAAAAGCCTGTTATGCAGTGTATGTTCTGCAATTGCTGCAGTTTTAGTCAGCTAAAATGTTGTTCCTTACACAGTGACTTAAATACATTGAAACTACAGTGAAACCACAATGACATCAAAATCAGATTATGATTTTGAAACCTGTCACCATTCCACATTTTTGATAGAAAAGGAATAATGTTCTTCTGTGTGAAACATCTGTGACAGACCATCTATTGTCTTTGGTTTTTCAAGAGCATAACAAAGTCTATTGCCATTTGTTTATGTTTTGTATTAAAAAGTAAAGATCCTTTGATAATCTATTCCAAATACCATAGTAACAGTAAACACTAAAGGTAAAAGTGTCACCCAAATGTTTTCAAGACACAATGAGTACACGGTAGACCTGAGACAAGTTGCATTTATGAGATGAGAGAAAAAATCTCAGAAATTATACTCTGTACCCTTGCCCTTTCTGGTTTCCATTATGGATATGATAGTTCAATGCAAGTGGCATGGAAATAAGTGTCCCTGAGATTAAACTAGAAACTGGATACCACTGTGCTTACTGGGGCATGCACCCACCGTGGACAAGATTTCAAAGTGTGTTGACATACAAATGAGCTGCCCCAACATAATGCATTGGTCTAGCATGAAGAACGATCATTTAATCAGAGCATATACCTATCAGTTTGGGTGCAAGACAAATTATTCAACCATTCCTGTTAATTGACAGACAGTTTAATAATTTTAATTTGAAGTCTCCCTTGGTGGTAGATGAAATTAAGGATGAAATTAAAAAGTTATATTGAGTTGAATGATAAACCAGACTTTACCACCCATGAGTGCCCACAATGGGAATTTTCTAAAGGGATTATTAGGGGAAGGTTAATTAGCATTACATCTGGGAAATGGTAACAGATGAGCTAAGGCAAACCTACATAAAATATTGAAGCAATTAGAGAAAATGCTATAACAAAACCTCCTCCTCCCCCCGCCCCCCCAAAAAAAGCCACAAAAGATAGATTTAGCAAGTGGATAACATGGATAAAAATTCATTTATATTACCATCCTATTGCATGAAAAAGAGGTATTTTTTTAACATAATTCAAGCAAATACAATTTTGAGTTGCAGACTTTGGAGGGGGAGAAGCCATTTATGTATATATCTCCAAATGGAAACCATGGAATTAAGCTATTGTGAAGTATCCAAGAGGGAGGCCCCACAACCAATCCTCAGAGTTATAATTATAAAAAATGAGCTTAATTTTTTCAGTAAGTCTTAATATGTAATTATCAGAGCTTCATAAAACTACATGCATTAGTCATCTGTTTAAAATTAGAATTATCAGCAGAGATGTTAAAATTTAAGTGTTGAAACTGTACATTTAAAAGATGTATGATTACAGAAGAAAATAAGTTCTCATTTTCCTTTCATTTAAGAAAATAATGTATTTTTAGACTCAAAGTCTCATCCACTAAATAGGACCCAATCTACTTCTAGCAGATTGCTAAGATTAAAAGCAGTACAGCACAAATGTCTTAATAAGATTACTCAGAAGGATATCACAGAACAGAGCATGGCAGATCACCTAATGAGTAACCAAGACAGATAGAATGTAATCCAATTCATTATAGATGAAACATCCTTTTAAAATATTTAATAATAGCCTATCACAGCTCCTTTTTTTTCCTCCCTGTCGAGTTATGAAACTCAGGCTCCAAACATCTTTTGCAAAGAAATTCAAGGACCAGATACAGGTACCTTGTCCTGAGCACAGGGAATACTACCTATTCCCCACTGTAAACTCTTCTGAACCTTGCCCACAGACTCAGGAGCAATAAATGGCCTTCACTCTCATAGCACAGAGGAGAATCAATTGAAGTAGCAAACTCCCTCAAATAAATACATACAGCAAGGTCTTCAAACAGGAACATCTGTTCCAAGCACTTTGGGAAAACAGCCAAGAAGCAAAGATGTATCCAAGAGAATAAGTACTGAAAATAGTTTGTCAGTGTCAATTTTTTAAGAAGCAGAGTTGTCCCTTACTTGCTGATCTCTTCCTGAAGAACAAAGTAATTTTATGATTTATAATTATTTCAAAATAAAATAAGGACAACAACAAAAAAAACACAGGATAAAAAAAGAAAGAAACTATAGAATGAATAGGACCTACTAGGTTATAAACTAGATTGAATGTTTTTCAGAACTTTGGTAAATAATATAATTTGTAGGTTTCTAAGAATAATTTAAAATTCCAGTGTACTATTCCCCCTCCCCTTTTTTTTTTCTCAACTATTTTCAAGTAGAGCTTGTATGAAAGAATATGAAAGTCATATTTGAACTAGTCTGTCCAAAACTCAAAAGAATAAATTAACTTTGACACTTCATTACATGAAGGCCTTGGCCTTCGTTGATTTAGGATTTTTTTTTCCATTTTCTCTATATTCTTTTTCTTATTATGCATTTGGAATATGACTAAAGTGGTGACAGACCATGTTGTGGCCTCCAAGTGATATTAAAAGTCAGCTAACTAACATGAAGGAATGCTTGTCAACATTAAATCAAGTTTCCATTTCTTTAGGGTCTACCAGGAAAACAAGAAAATGTAGGTGTCTCAGGAGCTTGCATGTATGATACCTCTTTGTATAACTGATATCAAGAAAACAACTCAATGCTAAAGGAATGAGAAACAGTAGATTTTTCATTTTCTGTACAAAGGAAGAGATATTTTTATATTTGGAGAGTTCAAGGGGTGGGGAGAAGCCAATTGTTCATCCCTGAACCTCCATCACCAATAAATTAAGATTACAGTAAGAGAGTACATCTCCATGTGTGTGCCCTCTGTGCTTATTTATCTGTCAATACCAGAGAGTCAGTGGGAATGTATATAGCTGTTCTTGAATTAAGTTATTAGAATGGATATTAAATCTTTTTCTTGCAGGTGATGTTTGGAAGGAACACTGATATGTTTCTAGATGAGAGCTAATATATCATTTAGTTTAGAAAATAATATTTTAGGAGTCAGAATTCTGACCCCCAGGTCCCTTTCCGCAGTGCTGGTTTCCAGCATCTCATTCCCCAGTCTGTCCATACAACCAAAGTTGCCCATCCCAGGTTCAGGATCCAGCACTTTCCCTTGTTGGACTTCATACGGTTGGGGGTTGCCCAGCCCTGTAATTTGTTGAGGTTTCTCTGCAGGGCCTCACTGCCTTCGAGGGAGCCAAGAGCTCCTCTCAGTTTTGTATTTGCTGTGAACTTGCTTAGTATCCCTAAACTGGAGCCCTGCCGAACCCAGAGGTGACAGATCACCACTCTGATGTCACCCCATTCACTACAACCCTTTGTGCCCTGCCCGTGAGGCAGTTGCTCACCCATTTCATGATATATTTATCCAGATAATGCTGCACATTTTGTCCAGAAGGATACTGTGAGAGACAGTAGTGAAAGCTTTACCGAAATCCAAAAAGATTGAATTGAGTGGATGGGTTACCTTCTCATAAAAGGAAATTGGGTTTGATAAGCAAGACTTTCCTCTCACAAAGTCATGCTGGCTGTGACAGTTGCAGGACATGCCATTGTTCATGGCACACCACACTAGGCCTCTGAAGGCAAATAGACTACTAAAGATATGAGAATCCTATTCCTAGTATGACATCCTAAAAGTTAAAAATCCAAGATATTATATTTGCTATATAATCTTAGTCCATCTTGTCTTTGCAAAGCCTTAGCGTGCCTGATTTTCCGCTGTATGTTTAATCTTCTGAATTCTTCTACATCTGTACAGTACTATGTATATGGCATTTATTTCAATTAAGTGTATGTGGCTTATTGTAATCAGCTGATTGAGACCAAATTACCTAGCAGATACTATGGTGGAGCTAAAATTAGTTGGGTGTGACGACTTCCCAGTTTCTAGCATTTTCTTTTTTTCTTAAACTTACTGCATCAGCTAGTCAAAAGGGAGATGACAGAAGTTTGAAACCATATTCACTATGAAAATGAAGCATTTTTGTTGCAGGGAATTCGTCCCTTTGAAGTTCTGAACTTTACAACAGGAAGGACTGAAAACAGTCATTTTTAATGAAACCATAGTCTCCTCCCTTTAGCATTTAGACTGTGATCAGAGCACTCAGCTAGAATATAGGAGACCTTCTGCTACTTTTATTCACTATCTAAAGGGAATTAAAGTATAGATATGAGACAGACTAATTTCAGTGTATTGTACAAGGACTTGACTTGTTCACTACCAGTTTTCTTGAACAGGACTGTGATGAGGCAGCAAAGTAGAACAGACAATGCCTGCCTTGCCCCAGCTGCTGCAGTCTGCTGGGACTCTCTAGAGAAGGGAAAATTGGTGCCTTTTGCAAACACAACTGAAAATGGCCACATGGGGACAAAAAGAGTGGTGTAACAACTGGAAACAGGAAGGGAATGAGAAAAACACCAAGCACAAAGCTAGCAGTAAAAATGAAAAACAGAAGGCTCCTGAGAGGTAAGGAACATTTGCCTGAAACAGAGAACTGACTCAAAGCTGAGCTACTGAAGTACCAGCAAAGGGATCAACAGAGATTTTGGTTTGGCCAAGGAAGTTATTTAAATCCCCATTGGTAAAGCAAGACTGAGAGAAAGCATTTATGGCTGTTTAATGTGTCTATTATACAGATATGTTGGAAGATGTTGTTAAGTGTTTTCTGATGAGATTTACAAGTCCATTTCTAAAATTTATAGTAAAAGTCTTTCCTTTTCCCAATCAGAATCCACATTTATCTAAGTTCTTAAACCTGCATCTGATGATATGTCATGGTTATGTGCCTTTAAAAGTTTTGCTGACAAATATATTAATCTCAAACTACTTCTTCTACAGATACTTTCAGATTGTTGGGTTTCATTGTTTTTAATCACTGAATTTGTAGTGCCATAATGCTCTATAAAGAGATTTATGCTGTGAATCTAGGAGAATCGTACCCCACTTTTCCAGAACTAAAGTGACTTTTTTCCTTTTTTTGAAATTTAGGGGATTTTAAAGAATATTCAATTTTGTAAAACTATCTAAGTTCTTGAACTATTTGTAAAAGCATCCTTTCTTAACTTTGACAATGCAAACAAACTATGGACAAACTGTTGACAAATTGCAAAGAGGTCTGAGCTATGAAAAACATGACTTCTTTTTTCTGCTCACATATCCTGGTTTTATGTTGCTTTCTAAGATCAGATAACTTTCTGATCAATCATATACACTATAACATACAGTGACACTTAGTTTTGACCAAGCACAAGACAGTTCAAACTTAATTGATTTCTTATTAATTTCTCCTTGCAAATGCTTAAACATTGCTAATAAACGTTTTATGCAACAGCCGTTGTAGAGGATGTAGGCAATTTTTTGTAATGAAGAAGAAACAGTGAAAAAACTGGATGCTATTTTGCTTTCTTTGTAAAAATATTAGGCTTGCTTCGCAGTTGAAAAACAACCATTACTGACATTATTTTTTATTTAATTTTTCTCTTCAGCTCTTGACTTATCTTCTACAATTCTGAAAGACAACAACAACAACAACAACAAATCAGTCCCTGAGGAACAAATGGCCTTTTCTTTTCCCATCCTTCCTCCTGAATAGTTCACACCAAAATAATATCTGAAATTCTATCATTCAGCTATAGTAATTTCCTATTTTCAACCCATCTATTCCATTCCTCCATCCCTCAGCCATGGTGGATAAGAGGAACACTGCTTGTTGTATGCCTAGGCTTACCATGGTATTTGACACACTCTCCCATGCTCTTTTTATCAATTTGGCGAGATATGGGCAATAAAATGACTGACAAAGACTGCCAAACAAAGAAAGATCATATTCAAATCATGAAGCGGGCAAGTATGATTCTTCTTTTTTACTCACTCTATCATCGTCTCTTTGCAGCAAGTTAAATATAATTTCAATAAAACTTCAATGTGTCATTCATGGGCCTGACAATTCAGTGGACTATGGAAAGACTGCTCAAACTTACTGTTGTCCACTGTTGTCTACAGTCTCAGATCTCTATTACACTTATCAGAATAGAATAAAACCTTTATTTCATTATCCAACAGCTTTTCTACTTTCAGTAAGTGAAACTGCATAGCATAATGTACTACATAAATAACAAAAGTTAAGCAATCTGCTTCCTCTCTTGCAATTTTAATTAGACCTAATCAAAACAAGTCATTTTGCATGATAAACTGAACAAATGGTGGGAAAACAAATTACAGTGATTACTGATAAAATACCTCCATTATTATGAACTACTTCACTTTGATAGTATACCCATGAATATGTAATTGACTGTTCTAAATTGTTTGAGAGAGTTCATTATTATTTTGTCTAGTGGGCGTTATTGTGTTCTAGTACTTTGAGTGTGGGTCTATTTTCTGCACACAAAGAAATGCATTAAATTTGTCATTTGTATTACATCATCTATAAAACCCAAGCAGCTTACTAAGTTTTAATCATGCACTTCAGTGTTCTAAAATGGCTGTGATTTTGTGTTCTTGTATTTTAATTAACTAGATTCAGTAATAGAAGTTCAAATCGTCCTATTTCCAGACTTAATTAGGTTTAAAATTTTATTCCCAAAAGTTTTCCATTTGTCAATGCCAGAAATTTCACTCCTTAGGTATTATCCCTAGGTATGTAGGTAAATATAATGAAATATGTTGTCGAGTTAGTTCAGAAGCATGTCTTATCTTTTACTCATTAAAGGTTGTAATTTGTGGTAAATCACTATCATTTCATCTCCAAAATGAAAAGACTTTTGAATGAGCAAAATAGACAGGAAGAGAAATGTATATTTTTGTCATGGAATCTGCTAAGTACAGCTGTATTGGCAGATATATTCAGCTCAAAAACCATAATAGGTTCCTATGGGCTGAATTCAAAACAGTTCAGAGATCTTAACTTATCCTTTTGAAATTAGGTTTGAGAGATGTAAAGAAAGAGGGGGGAAAGCACCAATAAAAGTGTCAACATGTCAGAATTAGGACTTCTAAAGTCCTAACTATGTGTTCATTTCTTTCAAAGTTGGGTGATATAAGAAGTTGGAACTTGTAGGTCTGAGAACACTTTTCTCTCTGAATTTTGTCTTACTATGTAGTGCTTGATTTAATTTATTTAATTAATAATGTAACAGCATGAGAACAAAGGGTGCCAAGACAGTAATTAAAATAATAGTACCAGATTTTAATTAAACTTGATTCTGGATTAATAGCCAGCGTAAAAATGTTTCTTTCAATGCAGAAAGCATTAAGTAGCAATAGTAAGTGTGTATTCAAACATTCCATTTTTATTGAATCTCTCTTTCCCAGATGATCTATGTTTTCTTGGTTGAAATTCTAGCTTACATTGTCAATGAAAATTAAACTCTAAATATTAGATACATTCAGAATTCTTTTTTCCATTCATATAAGAACTCAGTCCATCAAAGAGGGTTGTATTGGGACTTCTATGAATGATCTATCAAATACATACATTACGTTGTTTCTTCTGCAAAGCCCAATTCCTAATGTTTCTAGGCAGTGTAGTAAAATACCTTTGAATTTTGAGAGCTTTTATAAAAGCAGCTTTAATCAGTAAATAATGAAAATTTAAAAAAAAGAAATTAAAACTTGTCTTGATTGTAAAAGAGAAAGCTTATAATATTGCTTAAAGTTCAATAAGATAGGAATCTAAAAATTTTGATATATCCAGTATCTCTTCATGAGTATTAGAATTTTTAGGAAAGATCATTACTTTTTAATTAAATCTACAGATCTACTCAATCTCCTTCATTTTATTACTTACAACAAATAAATCAGAAACTTTAACTCTGAAAAAGCAAATTTTTTTTAACCCTCCCTGCATAACTCAGTGAGAGGTGTGAAATAAAAATATGATAACTGTCAGATTTTTGCAAGTGGTCTCTACTTGACTATATAAGTATGTAAAAAAAAGTTTATACAATGTGATTAAAATGAGACATTATTTTATTACAAGATACAATTAAATTCACATTTTGTACTGTTTCTAGTTGTTAAATTGCACCATTGTAGAAAATGTTTTTCAACAGTATTTTTTAACTCTTGTATTCTAATGTTTTCCTGTGTTTCTTTTGTGTAGAGTAGAATTGTAATTACTGTATCTTTTCTCTATCACCAGTATATAGTGAGGCATCTCTAGACAGTAACTGAACTGATTGAGTTCACAAGATTGGAACTGGATTCTTCTGATGCCAGGTTGCAAGTGAAACAGGCTAAAATATTTATTAAACCTGCAGTCAAATTTGAGTGTCCAGAACTGGAATGAATCTGAGCATTGAGCCAGGAAGAACTTGGAAATTCAGTGCTAAATGAGTGATCTGTACCATACTAACAAGTGGAAGATCCTCGTAAGATATTGTATGCATACATATTGTATTCATGTAGCAGGTAACTGCTAGTTGATTAATACTTACAATATTTGAAGGAGATTTAAAGGATATCTGCTTAATTCACAGGTTTACAGCCAGATGAGACCGTTAGAATCTGCTATTCCATTCTTTTTATAATACAGCTGAAGCAGTAAATATAAACTCTGAAATGAATCATTATTTCTACTCCAGCTGAAACGTTTTTATAAATATGTAGTCTTGATTCTAAATTAATAGCTACCGTGTTCCTAAGCTTTGATAATTGACATACATTTTCAGATTTCAAACAGCTCAATCCATTTGTGAATAATTTCTAGTTTTAAGCAGTCTTTTTTGTGAAACAATCAGATTTGCATACAGTATTTTATGAGTGTCCTGCTAATATTACAAATTAAATAAAAAAATTATAAAAGGAGAAGGATGACACTATTTTTCTGCCCCTACTCGCTATATCTTTTCATTTGAGAGTATTATTTTTACAGATGCTCTTTTTGTCACTTAAAAATGACATATTCTTAGTCTGCATTTTGTAATATACTATAGGAAAACAAAACAAATTTTGTGCATATAAACTATATAATCTAAAGTTAAAACAAGTAAAAACCCCCACAGAACAGATTCAGTGATGCAGATAAAATCGAAGGAAGCACTTCAATACCATTCTGTGGTAGAGAAGCTCAGTAGTGATTTGTTTCCTGAGCTGCTGGTCTCAAAAGAGTATTTTCAGCTATGAGCTAAGTGTGAATGTATCAATATTTATTCATAATTTTCCCCCTGGATCTTCAAAGAACAATTTTATTGCTCTGTTGGAAAATATTTGTCACTATGGAAGAGCTAATGCAGAGTCAGCTGAAATATTATGTAGACATGCAAGATATTAGGTCTGGAAGAAATTTATTTAGTAAATATTCAAATTAAAGAAGAATTGTGGGGGGCATAATTGTATTGAAATTAAATATCTAGTTCTGATAAATATTTGAAAGTATTTTTGCTTACATTTTGGTTCTGGGTGGGATTTATTAGGAAAAGGGAGGAAGAAAGGGAAAGGTCAGAAGTGCAAAGAAGGGGAGAGAAAAGTGGGTAGGCTGAGGTAACATTATTAGATTTTTAAACTTACCTCTTGGAAAGAAACTTACACTCACCAGGACATTAAACTCTTGTACTCAGCTGCTTTCATTAATTGAAGATATTTGTAATCATACATTTTGTTTCATGGGCATTTGCTAACAGCAGATATTTCCTAGATCTTTGTTTTTGATAACCACTCCTCTTAAATAAACATTCAGTGAAGCAAAGGCTAAACTCAGCTCTTCCAGATCCTGAACATGCTGCAGTGTTCCATGTTGCAGTACCAGGAGTGTATTTTAAACCTAAAGAAAATTTCCTCAGGAAGAAAAAAACAAAGACCACTCTTACAATACTACACCCTCTGATACTTTGTCATGTGCTCTTCAGAAGCAGCTGTAGAACAGCTCTCAGTTATTGAATAAAAAGGTGTGCTGCTTTCATTTGGGGTAAAGTTAACTTTCGTCACAGTGGCTGATATGGAGTTATGTTTGCATTTGTGCTGAACACGGGGTTCAGATAGTACAGAGATGTTTTTGTTATTGCTGATCAGGGCTTGCATAGAGCCACGGCCTTTTCTGCTGTTCATACTGCCCAGCTGGCAAGGGGGCTGGGTGTGTATGTGAGGCTGGGAGGGGGCACAGACAGGACAGGTGACCCAAACTGACCAAAGGGACATTTCAGCTGTCAGGCTCAGTATACAGAGGAGAAGAAGGAGGTAGGAGGGGATGTTTGGAGTGATCATTCTTGTCTCCTCAAGTAATTTTTACCCGTGGTGGGACCCTGCTCTCTTGGAGATGGCTGAACCCCTGCCTGCCCATAGGAAGTAGTGAATAAATTCCCTGTTTTGCTTTGCTTGTGCACATGACTTTTGCTTTCCCTATTGAGCTGACATTACCTCAACCCATGAGTTTTCTGGCTTTTAGTCTCCGGATTCTCCCCCCAAGCCCCCAGGTGGGGCAGTGAGAGAGTGGCTGTGTGGTTCTTGGCGGCTGGCTGGAGTTAAACCAAGAAATATGTCCAGACATCAGACTAAGGTACCGTCCTTAGTGTCTTTATTTCCAGAACCAGCACCCACACATAGCTTATCTTGCCTTTGTTTTTCGAAATGAGAGGTCACATATTTATTTTAGCAGTAGATTTAGCTTGAAGTGATCAAATTGATCATATTAAATTTAAAATGCTTCTCTATACTTTGTTGTTCTTCCTCTACAGCAATTATTTTCTCCCTGATCCCACTGGTGGGAGAATGAGTGAGCAGATCTCATCTGGATTCCAATGCTGTTACAGGAACATGCAGATTTTCTGTAGATTTGGTGTCTTGTTCGTAAGCCCTGCGAAGGCAATCTAAGACACCTTACCTGGCATTATATACTTCTACTTAGAAAACTAAATCATGTAAAAAAAAAGTATGAAATTATTTTACCAAGAACTGATATTCAATTGAAATATTTTCTTCTCCATTTGATAAATTTCTATCCAAAATAATCATTGACAAGAGAAGTGAAGCCGTATTCCAATTTTTATGTGAAGTGAAAAAATGCAAATTTTTTTTTAAGACAATACTATGCATCATCACTTACATCAAGCAATGTTAATACTCAGGAAATTACTAAATAAATTCCACCTACACTGTGACAATACAGGAGTGAACCCTGCTTATATAAGCTAGCAATTTCTGATCTGAAAACTGCAAATAATTCTGTATAATTTTGAATTTTGTTGATTAGCTAAAGTCTCAATTATGTTTAAATATATTCATTACTCATAATTGTATTTGTCAAATAATATTTTTAAAAATTCTTGCATTGAACTGCTGAACTTTATTTTTTATTTATGCCAATCCAAATGTGACTGTACACACAAAAATATTACACCAAGAAAACCTTGGAAAGATATTTCTTCGGCTGATGAATTAGAAGTTTGATTCTGCTTCCTATTAAACTGTTTATTTAGTTGCATTTGTTTTATTAATTTCTTACATTAGAAATATGCATACGTCTGTTTTAGAGTACACTTTATTTTGAACCCTAAACTTTTCTCTTGGGTCAAAGATTGTTAGAAGACAGAATAAATAACATCTTTATGATAATCAAGCCAGTTACACAGCATATGTACATAAAAGGAAAACTTAGAACAGTTGCAGTGAAGAGTTTCTACTACTAAATACAGGCTTTATTACTATATGATGGGTTTTTTAGGAGTAGCGGCTAAATATTTTTTTGAAAAAAGAGAAGTAGAAATGTTTTGATGTACAAAAGAGCCAAATAGCTTCTAAATATTGTTTGTGAGTCTCCACATTTGTTTTGACATAGCATAAGGTGTTAAATTCCCACTCTAGTAAAAATATTCCCACTCTATTGACAACAACAACTCTATTTGCTCCAACAGTGCAATTTCACAAGCTGATTCATTGCAAAATATACATGTCTATGAAAGGAAAAAATACAAGAAACTAATTCAAGCACTTCCATTTTGACCATCCTCACTGTTTAGATATTACTGAATTCCACAGTTTTGGTTTGGATTGCTTATGATGGCTTTCTTTATAACAAATCTGATTTTTATACCATTCCTGAGGTATAACTAATGTCTAGGTGAGGTAAGGCAGGTCATGACCTCAACTTTGTCACAGCAGTGTATACAGAAGGCAATTTACATACCTTGGTTTCAGGGACAAGAACAAGTTCCTGACTTTCTTTTACATAATAACAGTCTTAACTTGACTTATCTGTGATAAGCATACAGAGTATACCTGACACAGAAGATCAGGAATAAGTTACAAAACACAGTTTCTCTATTTTCTAATGTTCAGTATTGGTAGAGCCTTCATCCTTTATACAGCAGAGTCTGCGTTCCAGATTAATTCTGCATTTATCATTAAAAAACCATTGTGTGAATAAAAGTATGTAATGCTGGGAATGAAGGAGAGAAGCCAGAACTCCCCCATTCCTACCTTACTTTGGTAAATTCTAAGACTGTTTTTTGGTTTTCCTGTTTTTTTTTTCAGGTCACGGCCCCATGAATCTTGCATACTTTTTTGTCCACTACACTGCACCAGATTTAACAGGAGGGATGACAGTGCCTCAGACACACAGTTTTTAACTAGAGAAGCCTCTTGAAAACTACTTACCTTCACTGTTCAAAATGTCAATGATCTTTCAAATCTCTAACAAAAAAGGATTACCTCAACAATTATTAATACTTAATTTTAACATAATAGTTGCTAAAACTCCAATATAAGACTGAAATGGCATATAAAGGCTCGGCTAGAATAATATCCCATATGTTTTACTGATTTGACAGTGCTGAGGTTCACTTTACATTTTTGGTCTTTCCTTCGACAGAGCTGGTCTGAGCTTGTAAAAAGCCCCTAGTGAGCAATTGAGTAATGCTTGACTGTTGTAAATGAAGCCCTGGGAAAACTACATGCGGAAAATATCTGATTCCCCCAAGGAAGTCACTTTATAACAAACAGTAGCCCCTTCTGTCAGCTAAGGCTGGTAAGCCTGTTATGCAGCTGTAAGGCTTTAGCAGGTAACCAAAAAGGAGGGAGCAGATTGGTAAAAGAAAATATAATTAATGTAACAGTGTGTGATAAAATCTGACATAACCAAAAGAATCCTTCACTATGAGCATTATATACTTCTAGCAAAAAGCGCACAGGATGGCGCTATCTAGCTGCAACCTGGTATCCCCAGTCATGCTTAAGAGAAAATGTCTGTTAACTTTGTGACTCAGATGAACTTTAGCTCGGTGAGAATGGGACCACAGGAAAGGGAGACACACTCAGATGTCTTATGTAGCAACTGTAACCATACTGTTGCTGAAGCTTTCCCACATTAATTAGATAATGTTGACTATTACACTGTTCAAATATTAGCTGCATGAACAAGGGAGTCTTGTTTCGATGTGTCTGATCTGGTAAGTTCCCTTTTGCCCATAAATAGGCTTGGAGTGAAACTCCAGAACATGCTTACACCAGCTCCCTCTTGTACATATAGATTTATTTTCAATTTCTGGATCCCATTGCGGGTAAATACGACTTGGCCCCCACATCGTTCATATATATCAGTTTCAACAAAAACAAACTATAAATGTAGATATGAAGAAATTTCTATTTTGCTAATGAAGGCGTCTTCTACCATTAGGCATATCTAAAGGATATATTCACTGTGTGAGCTCTTTTGTGCTGCAATTTTTGTCCAAGTCCTACTTTAGAGTCCTACATTTTTCCAAGTGTTGAGCTTTAATTTCACTTTAATTTCATTTCATTGACACTATATAATTGATGGAGGAAGGAAGCTTTCAGAGCTGAAACAGTGGTAGAATGTTTGGATCTTACAGCCTGGATAATGTTCAAATTCAATTTTGGGAGTGGTCCCAAGCTATGACCTTACTCAGAAGTTGTTTGGGAGAGTTCTGTCTTGCTCATCGATATCCTGCCCTAGGATATGGATGAACAATTTGACTGTATAAACAAGGAGATATTTGGAATGCTCCTTTATATGCTCTGGTTCACTCTGGTAGATGCAACCCCTGTGTATTACTGTTTGTCAGTCACCAGGGAACAAGACAGGGGGTTCAGAAAGAAATCAGAGAACACAGATTCAGTATGTTTCTCTCACAGAGGAATGTCGTATTCATTACATGAAAAAAATGCTTTCCTGTCTGTTGTCCTTTTGATCAAATCGATACAAAGGTTTGATTATAAGATACCTAAGCTTCAGCAAGACATGTAACACGTGCCCTTCTATAGACTAACTTAGAACCTGTGCCCCATCAATTTTATTTAATTAACATTCTTAGTAATAGTCTGTGACAATGCAAGAAATTCCTCTTACGCTGCTGATTTTAACTGGACTCAGTAAAACCTGAGTGTGTTAGGATAGGGTGAGCAGACCTCTGGGAATTTAATTCAGAACGAGGAGGATATAGGGAATCTCAGGAGGTCACCTAGTCCATCCCTCTGCCCTAAGGCAGGACTATTTACACTAATGTCATGCCTGACAGATATGTGTCAAACATGTTCTTGAAAACTTGAGTCACAGAAATTGCACTGGTTGTCCAGGCAATCTATTCCAGATTTCCAATGCTCTTTATTACTAAAAGCTGTGGCATTTCTGTGTGGTTTTCTATTGTTTTTAAAGGGCCTACATAATTCTTCTGAACTGTAACTTAAACTATTATTTACAGGTTTATTTGCCATTAATACATAATGTGCCAGCATTTTGAATATTCAAATACAAAAATACAGAGAGGTTTCCTCTCTAGAAATTATGTAATGTCAGGTCCCTTGCTATTTCCTGCAATAAATGTTACCTTGTATTTTTCAGTCTCAGGAGAATTTTTATTAAAACATTAATGAAGAATGAATCTGGTTTGTTGTAGATTTAAACATGTAACCTAAGTTTTTCTCACAGTCTGGAAGACAGAAAACAGCTGTACAGTAGTACAGATTTCCAGGACACAAAAAATTGTGTAGAAGAAACAGAAAAAATAACAACGAACTATAAAGGGCAGCTTTCAAACTTATTAGGTACTCTTATGCACAGACTGGTGATTATTTTATTACCTATGCATTAGCCATTTATTTTATGTGCTGTTTTCTGTATTCATTCCCATCCCTCCCAAGGCATATTTTGCAGTCTGATTATAAAAAATCTACCAGAAAAGATCAGCAAGAAAACTTTATGAAGATATGAGTAAACATTTTGGAGAAAAAAAGAAGCAGAGACCAATACTGATTGAACCAAATGAAAGAGAGAAAGAGATGACATAGGGAAAATACGAGGTGCTCAAAACAAAATTAATATTATGCTGAGGATTATATGTATCTTCTTTCTATAAATATATTGTGAGAGAGAAATAAATGAGAAAACTAACAAACAGTGTATTGTGTGAAGAAAATGCCAAAAGCAATAAAGACTATGAAAGAGACAGTTTCAACGCATTAAATATAAAGGAAGAGGGAGAGTTAGAATTACTTGAAAATAATGAGCAAAAAAGGACAATAGAATAATAAAATAGAATAGAATAACATTAAAAAATAAGATAAAAAAGAAGAAACATTCTGTGGGAAAAAAAATAGAAACTTCCACAGAGGCTGGGAAAAAAATAAAAATATTGCAAGAAGGAACATTTTTTCAGGAAGAAAGAAGGTGACTGGGACTGCAAAGTAAGTTAAAAGCAGCCAATTCATTTGCCTTGTATAACATCCTTGAGGTACAACTAATCTGTAGGTGAGCGAGGGCAAGACTCAACAATTTTCAGGCAAAATTTCCAAACAGTTAAAGGTATTGCATCTCAAAGAGTAATGCTACTTTTCACACATCTTTCCACCCAGATTCAGTATGGTAAATAAGTCTTTTGAACAGCATTTCTTATCTACATTTTTTTAAACATGAAATAACTTGAAGATAGAAGGAATGGTTCCCTCAGATGTTCCTTTTGGTATCTTCAGATTTTTTTTCCTCTGACGTTCTCTGCTAGTGCTTCACATTAAACACAGACAAACTCCCAATATTTTATTTTTAAAACTTATAAGAGAGGTGCATGAAAATAAACTAAACTATGATAGAAAATTTATACTCAGACATCACTTCTGGATGAAATGGAATAATTGTCTCTTTTATTTTCATGATGCTTTCATTTTAATATTTGTTCATTGGTGTTAGAATTCATTTTTACCTTTTGAAAATGTAAATAGAGAATGATATTGCTAGATATTTCTAGGTATTAGTCTAGCAGATAAAGTTGATACTTTATCAGTGTATGTAGGTAAGTAATTTAGACCAGGTCATCATAAAATACCCATGTATTTATGGAAGAAAAAATAGCAGAGAAATACTCTCTTATCCTAATTTTAGATTTGCACCTTGATTGTTCAATAATGGGAAATTCTCATTTCTATTTTTATCACTCACAAATATCCAAATTCTCCATAGCTTTTTCAAACCCATGAGAAGTTGCTGCAATGTATTACCTAAAACAAACTCCACAAGTCAAAAAGAGAGCTCCCATGAGAAGTATTGCAATGACTAAGATGGCAGTTCAAGACCAAGAGAGAGAAATAAAATACCTTCTTTAATTCTGGGGTGTTTTTTGTGTGTGGTTTTTTGTTTGGTTGGGTTTTTTTGGAGGGGGTTTGTGTGTGTTCATTTTGTTTTGTTTTTTTAATCCTAAGGTTTTCCTGAATTATGTTCTAGAATGATCAAGTGTTTGAGAACTAACAAGGGGTTTGGAACTTCTAATTTTTATAGACTGGTTTAGAAAAAAGAACTGAGTGCTTTAAATCTGTAAAACACCAATCAACCAAAAAAAACAAACAATCCCAAGAAAATCCACACAGAACTAAACATAATCCTCCTTCCCTAAGTGATCCATTTCAATGGATAGAACAATTAGATTTGGTTTGCTATAATACAATACTTCATTTGTTAATAATCCCAGACATTGCACATTTGACTTTTTAAAGTTTTTTTGACAACAAAATACTTATTATATCAGAATGTTTTTGTACAAGTGTAAGTAAGCCATTGAGTAAGTATTAAATAGGGAAAATAATGTTACTGGACATGTTATTTGACTGACTTGATTGGATTATTTATTTATATCATGTATTTATTTTCATGCATAGAATGACATCTTGAATCTATAAAAACAATGACAAATATTATCTTGTGTTTTCTTGGGCTATATGCCTATTAGATTAGTTTTGGAAGCAAAAATCCTGGAGTGGAAAATTGGAGCTCCTGCAGTGATAGGAATTAGTTGGCCATGAAGCTCGTGCACAGGAAAATCACCTGCACAGACATCTGCTCAGTTTTAACTCCTGTAGTTTGGAATCTTGGAAATCTTTTTGGGTTTGTTTGTGACTTCAATTAGGTGCAGAATATTTGCATATGCACATATACTTGTATATATTTGTCAAGTCAGTATTATACTTCCTTCTATTACTTATTTTTCTTATTTCCTAATCGTGGCACTAAAAAATATTTGATTTCTAAGTTCAAACTTAATTGGTGGCTTTTAGAGTGATTTTCCCACCTCTGTGAACCCAAGTCTCCATTCATTCAAATAACTTCAAATCCTGGGAATATTTCGTGCAGAGGAAGTTGTGAAACCTTTTTATTTCTAAGAAAAGAAAAACAATACAAGAAGAGGGGGGAAAGAGCTTAGTGAAGGAGTAAAAAATAAAACTTTGATAGATGTCAGCATGTAATCAGAACAATTTTCAACCCTGTTCTTACATAGCAAAGGTGAACTAGTACAGCAACACATATATTGAACAAAGATAAAGTAAGCATAAATTTTAATGTAAATGATTTATTGAAATTGATTTTTTAGAAGTTCTTCAAAGGTCAATCAATTAACTACATATAATAGAATTATTCCTCTCCAGCAAAGAAAGCACAAAACATTTACCTTCAAACAAAGATTGCATTAAAAAAAAGGTTACTCTTCGTCTGGATTTAAAGAATGAACAGATTTCAGTAAAATTAAATTTGACAGTATGTTTTCATTTTATTCCACTACAAGAAATATCTATTGTGGGATCTTGGTTGCACATAGACCTTGTTAAACAGCTTTTTAATGCCATTTTAGTCTAAGTGGGAACAAAGTGGGTATGTAAATAAACTTTAAAAAATTCAGCATTGACTGTCCATTATTCATCATTGACAGTGCATTGCATGTTATTATGTGTACCTATATTAATACAATTAAAAATATTTATAATTCACTCAATCATTTCTTATTAATATAACTTAGAAAATGCAATCTCCACCTTCACTCTTTGTAGAGCAAATGTTAAAATTAAATTATAATTATTAAAATCCTGCAGTTTTTTGTCTCTCAGACTGCATGGTATTTTACCATAGCAGTGCCTTGATGCTATGCATCAAGTGACAAATTAGGATAGATTGTGCTGAGCAGATGGGGTGATCTTTAAGATGGTAAACTAGATTGTAGAGATTGTTGTGAAGACAGACTTTCTTTGAGAATTCTTACCTCTATTCTTATGGTCACTTCTGTCTTAGCTGTTGAAATATATGATAACAGTGAACATAGAATCATCTGATGTTAAAGCCTCTAGGTTACCATCACTGGTATTTTCCACACTAGTGAAGTACTCCTTTTGTAAGTCCAAAAAATAACTCTAGCTAGATGCATTGTCATCATCAAGGAAAGTAATGAAAAAGGAAAAAGAAAACCAGCAACCCACAAAAAACAACTAACATTTTCTACAGATAAGACACACATAGCAATTTGTGCTGGTTGTAGCTGGGGCAGGGTTAACCTTCATCATAACAGCTGGTGTGGGGCTATGTTTTGGATTTGTGCTCTAGAACAATGTTGGTAGCACAGGAGTATTTCAGCTGTTGCTGAGCAGGGCTTGCACAGCCTCAAGGTCTTTTCTACCTCGCACCCCACCGAGGAGGCTTGGCGTGCACAAGAAGCTGGGAGGGGACACAGCTGGTCCTAACTGACCAAAGGGACATTCCAGACCATATGACATCATGCTCAGCATATAAAGCTGTGTGAGAAAAAGGAAAGGGGGCACATTTGGAGTGGTGGCCTTTGTCTTCCCAAGTCACCATTACACTATGGGGCCCTGTTCTCCTGGAGAACAGGGCTGAATGCCTGCCAGCCCATGGGAAGCAGAGAATAAATTCCATGTTTTGCTTTGCTTGTGCATATGACTTTTGCTGTCCCTACTAAACTGTCTTTATCTCAAACCACAACTATTCTAGCTTTTACTCTTGCAATTCTCTCCCCCATTGCACCAGGGTAGAATTAGTGAGTAGGAATGCAGGACTGAGTTGCCAGCTTTGGTTCAACCATGAAAGCTATTTATCATATCAATATTGGAGGCAAATAGAAAATAAGAATATTATTCTCTTCATCTCTTGCAAGATTTTTTTATGTCTAGTTTTGCATTTAATTTTTAGATACTTGTGTAGCAACACTACCACCACATTTTCACTGCAAGCCCTAGCCTATGGGTTTGTTATCCATATTCAAAATCATTGCAACTCCTTGAGACCAGCAGTGAAAAATGAAAAAAACTTACAGGTCAAGTCTTATGACACTGAAGGAAGGCAGATATAGACTTATTGCCTAACACCACTCTTGCATTCCAACTGTTTTGCACTCAGATAAAACAAAACACAGAGAAGCCAAAAGGACACCTGTCAATGGACAAACTCCCAATAATTGTTTCTTGATTAGTGGATTGCAGCAAAAATAACTAAAAGCTACCTTATGAATCTTAACAGACTTTGACTAACAGTTGTCATTTTTCTTCCTAAAAATAAAATTTAGAAAAACTGTCTTAATTTACAGATCAGGTGAGACAATGAAGAAAAACTGAAAAGATAATATATTTAGCAATAAAATATTTAGAAAAGCCTACCTTTTGCGGAACTTTTACAATCTCTGAACTGAATAATAGAGTTAATAGACATGATGAAAGAAGCTGTTATTACATACTGATATAATTATAACCAATAATTTATTCATGCTGTAATCTTTTGTGTGTAATATATATTTCAGCTATCAGAAATTACAAAGTAATAGATTTTTAAAAATGTACATATTGTTTCTCATTTCTTGCCTGTAAAATTCTAATTTTAAATTATTTACTTTAGATTTTTTTGAGGTATAACTAAATTATAAAAAGAGAGTTAACAAAATTTTGTAAGAACTAAGAAATAGTTAGTCAGAAGGCCTTGGTATTCAAAATTATTACAGTGGTTAATAATAATTGTCCTAAAAATTCCAGAAGTCTAATAAATATTTCTATGTACACATTTATGACTTTTTTTTTTTCTTCTGATGTAGCAACTCCTGATAAAAAGTCAAGTTCTGGAATGAGGTGCCTGAAGTAATCCTCCAAAGTTTATTTTACAGTTTAAACAATCTACCTCAATCTCATTTGATAATCTTTCTTTACTTCTAGCAAACTGTGTAGATTGTCTTTAGTTAAAGTACAGTATTTACTGTGAGTCAGAATGAAACCACCAAATTCATTATCTGTGTGACCTAAGGCTATATTTGAATGTGCATCTCCAGAGGAAAAAACTCTCTGATACAATGGACTTAAGACATTGATGTTATCTCACTTGTGTACTTCTGCCATTATGCTGAAGGACTGTAATGAGAATGAAGAATTTTCCTTCCCTCAGTATATATGACTACTTAGTATACCTTAATGCATAATATGAGGAGTGGTATTGGAAAAGAACAATATTTATTTTCTTCTGGTTTTCAGTCAACTGATTTTGAAGTATTATATTAATTGTGTGCAATTATTAGGATTCTTATCCTTTTTAAGAGTCCTCTCATAAGCAAAGGAAAAGATAATTTTCCCAGCATATTTTTTTATTTATTTCTGCCAGCTTTTATGAAATAATAAAAGTTGAGAAAAAGAGTATTCCTTGATTCAGTCATCAGTATTCAGTTAAGGGTTTTAATTCCATCACTTTCTCAAATGTTTCCAGTACTAGCTTACATGGAAGTAGAAAAAAATAAGGGAGAACCATTATCACAAAACAGCATTCTAATACATCTATCAATAAAGATGACATAAAATTTTTCATTTTTTCAAAAAATATTTTGCATATATTCTACATTGAGAAAAACATATTGGCAATTAAAAAAAAAGTTTGTCTTATGATATAATAATTTATTATCATTGTGTGGTTCATGAAGATTGAATATGGTGTTCAAATCTAACAGTTATTTCAAGTAGGTCCCCTGTCTCTGCCCCCATCCCACTCCATTTTCCTCTCTCTTCTCTTTACTACTTTTCTTTTCCCTGCCCTTTCACATTGTTCTGACTGTGGAATGTGGGTGAATACATATACCTGCACATGTGCAATTCAAAATAGTCAAATCTATCTGTATATCAGTAATTCTGGAGAGCAAAAGAGGTTTTACTCTAAGATTGAGAAGTGTTAGAATTAGCTGATTCTCTCTCTCATATATACTTCTTTAGAATAAGAACAACAAAAAGAAACATAAAATAATTTATTAAAATAATTAATAGCAGGATGAGTTTTAATATCTGGAGTAAACATTTTCTACCCTTTGCAATGAAGTCAAATAGACTGGATACACAGAGTGTATTTTTTTTTTCTTATGATATCATAAATCATATTGTTTTGAAAAAAATATAAACCTCTTTGTTTAATTTTTATTTTTCAATGGATTAAAACTCCACTGGCCCCGTTCTGGCTTGAAAAAAGAAAAAAAATCCAAAAACAAAAACGCAGTTTAATGTTATTGGGAATGATAGTTCACTGAATTTTGAAATGGCACAAAAACTCTGCTAGACTTCCAGATTCTCCTTCTCCTTACTTGTAAAACCTCATAAAGATAAAATTTAATAAGTGGGCCATTTGACATTTCTAAAAGTTCTGTAAACTAATACCTTGTTGAAACATATTAGTTTATCTGGGGAGGGGAAGAAGGGGTGGAGACAAAACAAGCTTAATTTATAAAACTTCACTAATCTTTTATTGTAGTACGAATCCATTCCAGTTAACTAACTTTCTTTTTTGGGACATGTTATTAGAAGGTAGAAAACTGGAAAATTGCATGTAGATTAATATAGTCAACAGTACTATCCTTTCAGTTCTCTACGTATCCAGTGGAAAAATATTTTGTAAAAACCTAAACAGCTGGTGAAATTTGGATAGCAAAAGTAAGCAGACACATATAAGTATTCACATAATATACATGTGAATACTGGTGACGGGGGGTGGTGGTGGCATCTTATGGTTGATATGTTTTCTTTTAAGGGTTTTTCTTGGAGTATTTGTTTGTTTTGTCTTCTTTAAGTTTGGTCATATAACTTCAAAACCTCCCACTCCAGTAAAAGTGAAAATTAAATTTTCAGTCTACTTTTCTGAAGTACCTTCTTGACAATAATTTCCCCTCCTGCTGAAAAGTCTTCAGTACTATGCTTTATACAATGGTAAAATATAAACACACAGTTATGTTTACAATATGAGATAAAGAGGCTGTTTTGTAGTAAATAACTTCCAGATCTCTTCAGCACAAATTTCAGGGATTAAACATCTTGTCCTTACCTCCTCCTCCTAGTGGAGCAAAAATAATAGGAAAAAAAATCAGTATTTTCAGGATAAGGAATTCACCTCTACCAACTCAAAGGGGAATCCCTGTCAGGGAAGGGAGTTACTTTCCATAGTTTTTGAAATAAACCAGTATAATAAAGCAAATACTATGGAATTATTTTATCATAGTAATTAGAATTTGCATGTGCAGACTTACCTCGCTTCCACTGAACTGCCTACACTAGAATAACAGTATTTTCCAGAAATTCTTTACCAAACCTGGAAAGAAAAACATGTTATATTTTTTTCAGATCACCTGCTTTTTAAATGGTTAACACTGCCTATGTGTTCATGAGAAAATAAAGTTTAAAAGGTAGATTTATTACAAATTTCTTGTGATAGTGAAGTTATATATGATCCCCTGAAGTCAGTAATATACAGATGGATTCTCTTCTGGTCTTTTATGAAAAAGGAGAGAAAAATTCTCAAGAAAATTGTACTTCTGATAGCCAGTTTAAGAAAACAGGTTTTGGTAGAATACAGAGTATGATCACATTAACTACAGATTTAAATTTAACACGAATTGTTTGTGCGTGAAAAAGATGAAAGCAACAGCAATAATGCCTCAGTGCAAATAACCAGAAAAGGATAGCCTGAGTCTTTGTCATACTTATGAATTGCTAGAAAGAAATTACAATATAAATGCTTTGTTTCTTTTGATTTGCAGTCTTGCATATAATACATGTTCTTGCCCCTCAGGACTTGAATAGTTCTAGGAGAGCTATCCTTTACTTGAAAACATAGGAATAGCCACACTGATTGAGACCCAGTTTCTCTTACCTTTGCTTCTTATGTCCCAGAGTTACAATTAATATTCACTTAGGAAAAGAATATAGTGGCAGTGGATTGAATGAAATGCTCCTTTCCTTGTTACACTTTCACAGTTTCTAGCAAGTAAATGGTACATAGTTTTTGTGAGGCTTAGAAGAGTTGGAAGCAGCTCATGCCCCTGAATCAGAAGAGTCACTTGGCTGAACGTGTATGGGAGTGAGGAAATGAGAGGACATTAGCTGTAATAAATCGTGACACAAAGTGTAGAGGTTTCTACTTCATTGTCAGTTTAATATGCCATTGTGTTCTCATGACCTGAACAGCAATTAAAGATATTAAGCAGTCAAACCTCAAAAAACAATCCAAACCAAGACTAATTTTCTTGGGGTGTGGGAACATCACTCTGTCACTCATATGCTGAAAAGGGTCTGAAATCTAGATCTCCCAGTTTCTGTGCAAGTCCTCTAAACAGTAGGCTACTCGATATAATGTGTGTGCTGTTGGCAACACAAGTGACTTGCTTTAGATAGGAATTTGATATTTTGGTATCCTGCACTGATGGAAGTACTTACTGAAACTCCTGTTCAGTCATGAAGCTGTGCCTAGGCTTTTTATTAAGTGCCTAGGGTGGAGTGCTCATTCATTGTATGGTCAGTTGGGATCAGTTAGTGATTCTGACGCCTCCCAGAGCTTCTTGCTCAATTAGGCAAATAGGATCTCCCCTGAAAGCCTCAACATTCTTACCTGTCTTCCATGGCTATATAAGAAACATAAGCACCTAAATTTTTGTTGTCTTTTCCTTTTTCATCTGAATACAAAGAAATGGTGAAGACAGCAAAAACTTTATGTGACTTCCTTGTTTTTAACAACATGGGAGCAACAACCAAACTGGTATTAACCATATCCCTTGCTGTTTCTAAGTGGGTGACACAAGAAAAATATGTTTTATAAGCTTCTCCTGAGGTAGCCCCCTGAGTAACTCTAAAAATTAAGAGATTTTTAACTGGATTTAATCAATGGACTCAAATTACTGAATATCAGTAAAATTCATTTAAATGAATTAGTTAATGCTAATATCAGAATCTCTTGACAGCTGAAATGCTGCTTTTTCAGCACTCATAGTTCTATTGCTATATTAGTCAAAGGACTGTGAGTTTAAAGATTTGTGAATGAGAGACAAGGGCTTTCATTTTGATGGTATTGAAGCCCAAAGGTAAAAGCTGAATTTATGTCTCCTGTACAGTATAACCAGAACTCTTTTTATTTGGTATACACTGTTGTTTTAACACTAGGTCTGTCAAATCCATAAATGCAATTTCCTAGAATTGGGTTTTTCTATTTTTTTTTAATTTCTATAATCTAACTTAAAAATGTTTCACTTTTTAAAACTATGAAATTTCTGAGGTACTTAAAATGATTCCACACAATGAAATCTGTATCAGCCTTTTATTTTTTTAATGATGCCACTTGAGATTGAACAGGCTGGTTGTCTCCCCAAGAGGCTATAGATCTTCTCAGCAGTCATTTTCTAAAATTTTATTTTTGGTGAAAGGTTTATCTTTTTACATTCCATATTGAATGATGTTATTGAAAGATAAATATCTGGATTCCTTCTGTGGAATTTATACCTGATTCAAATAAATGTTAATTTTCTTTTCTGTGAACCAAAGAATAGGAACACCAGGAAAAATCAGGAAAAATACATGCTTGATTGCAACACACCAAACTGCGAATAATTGGACAACCATCCCCAATATGGCTTTGTACTTCAGCCCTAAAGTTCTGTCAGCTGTACCAGTAGAAGCCTGGACATTGTCCAAGCAAAAAACTATATCATGCTGCATATCAATAACACTTCCTTCCCATATGGTTATATTGACTCCTGGGGCTTAATTTTCATCACTTTTCCAGAGACCTTCTGTTGTTTCATTGATATCAGTAGTTTTAGTAGAATTTAGAAAATGTTGCTGCCCCTCAAAGTTCATCTGAAGAGAGAAACAGCCTTTTAGAGTTTTTTTAATCTACCATTGTTTTGAAATACATATGTTCACTAGGTATTCCTGCAATACATAAATTTTAATTTTTCAAAGTTTATTTTCAATAATAATAATGTTTGAAACATTTAGAATTTGAAGTTTCTCAGTCTAAATTAAGTATTTTAGATGTAATCAAAACTTCCACAAATCTAACTACTATCAATTTGGTATTTTTTAAGAATCATGTATAATTTTCTGTATATCCTCATCATGTGAATTTTCATGCTGAAATCTACTCTTATTGTGAATAGAATATCATGGGTGTGTCAGTAGAGGGACAGGAAAACTGAAATCTAAAAATAAAATGAACAAACAAAAAACCAGTATGAGTCTGAACAAATTCTTCTGCTATATAATGTCCTACAAATGGACTTCAGACCATTAAAGTGTTCATGTATGAGGATAAATATTTAGGAATCTTGCCCATATCTTTCCCTTAATAAATCTAGTCAAAAACTGTTCAGTTCATATGAATTGTCTTTCAGAATGGGGATATACAGTCAGAATCACATGTGCAAAACATTCAAATACATTTCTTTAGCCACAATAATGAGAAATACTGTGTGATGGACTAGCTGAAACCAGTAGTGTAGGAGTCTCTATTGCCTCTGCATACACTATACGTACAGCCAAAGTGTGAGAGGTTAATACTACTACAAATGAATAGTGTGTCCAAATTCATGGCATACTAAAAGAAGCTGAGTGGCATCGGAAGGTTCTTAAGCAAATTCTTTTGGCCCTCACCTCCTTTTTTAGGTAGTCATGGGCTACTCATAGATAACACACTCATACATATTTGTGTATTTCTGTGTGTCTCCTTATGAGGGTCTTCCAGAACCTCTGCAAACACCACTAGGCATTTTTCCATATATAACTGAAATGAGCACACTGAACTTTGATACAAGAACAGAAAAGGACAATGTCATGATAAAATGAAACTTTGTTCCTCCCTTTCAAACAACAAAAGAAAATACACTTCATTCAGACAATGTTATGTGGAAATCAGAAATCGTAACGCTCACATGGTGTCATCATAGTACCAGATTTGAAACTCCATCAGGAGTTTCATGACATTTTCAAAAAAGTTGCAAGTTACCTTCCATCACCCATCAGAAGTTAAATTCCAAACTCTGTCTTCAACTGGCTTTGTGGAAAAAAACTACAATCCAAACTAAGAGTATTCAGAATAGCACGAGGACAAAAAAAATCTCATAAAATATATATATTCTGGACTCATTTGAAAATATTAAAACTACCTCAACTAAGAAAATCGAGTCCATGTACTTCTCTTTCTTATTTTAAAGACTTAAAAAAAACCTGGTTGTGTTTTGTCTGATTCTGGAGATTAAGAGCAAACAAACATCCTCTTTTTTTATTTTATTTTAATGAGAGGAGTTAAATTCATACCAAAGAGACAGAAAATAGAGAGCAAGGATAAGGAGCAGAGAAAATTGATTATCAGAAAGTGGCCAAGGAGGCTATGAACTTCTGTTATAATAGTAGCACAAATATAAAGGACAGATTCAGCCAAAATCTTCTTTCCAATAATCATTGTGCAATTACCTTAGAAGAGTAATTAGTTTCATGTGACATTTGTGGAGGATGATAAGGTAAATAACCACAGCCATGTTCAATAACGTGAAACAGATCATCATCACTAGAACAAACATGAGAATTTCTATTTTTTACCATTTCATTTTAGACTAAAGCACATCCCATACTTATTGAATATATTGGTTAAATCATGGTCATCTATCTATCTATCTATCTATCTATCTATCTATCTATCTATCTACTACCATACTGATATATTAATGTAGAGATATATAGACATATACACACTAATAATTTTTAATTTTCTGTTCATACAAAAATCTAGGACATGATACTATGATCTGTCTTTGCTGGACCTAAGCAGCAGTGAACTAAGATGAATCTAGAATAGAATAGAATAGAATAGAATAGAATAGAATAGAACCTTTTCTTTTGGAAGGAATCTACAGCAATCATCTAGTCTAACTGTCTGTCCACTTCAGGGTTGACTAACAACTAGAGCATGTTAAAGATGTTGTCCAACTGCCTTGTAAACATTGACAGGCTTGGAGCATTGATTACCTCTCTAGGAAGTCTGTTCTGGTGCTTGACCACCCTGTTGGGAAAGGAATACTTCCTAATGTTCAGTCTGAAACTTTCCTGATAGATTTGTTCCCAAAATACTCTGCTACTAATTTCTTTCATTTAATGGGTAGACTGCCAAGTAAGTGAGGTATAGAGTCTTCATGATGGCATGAACAGATCCTTCTCCTTATATTGCACCTGATCATGCATAACACAAATTTTCTCCCACACCTATTATTGAAGATAAATGGTGACCCTGCATAAACATATCAATCATTAAATTCATTACTTTCCTGACTTGCTATTAAGCAATCCTGTTGCCTATATCTTTCCTGTTGCTGATAAATCTCAACTAAAGATGATCAGATAAGCATAATAACCCAGTTTGTTCAAACTCAAGATACTCGATTAACCTAACATGCCTCATCAGCTGATGCTACATTTGTTGCATTCCAGTCAATTTTCCAGACTCCCAGCTCTGCACAGCCAATGCTCTTCCACCTTTCTTTTTCTGACCATTTAGCAGAAACTCGCCTTTTTTTTAGTGGTTTAAGTTAACCTTGACTAATATGTAAACACCTCCTTAGGTGGCCACTCCTCAGCAGGACCAAGTGGAGTAAATAGGGTTAAAAATCTTCTGGGTCAAGATGGACACAGAGAAGTCACTAATCAATCACTGTTGTGAGAAAAACACACTAGAGTTTCTAGAAAATCAATTTAACTTTTGCAGTGCAATAGATTTGGATAGCAAAAAATGAGATGACTACCATAGAATCATAAAATTATTTGGGTTGGAAGTGAACTCTAAAGACCCAACTCCCCCTGCTATGGGCTAGAACACCCTCCTCTAGACATTTGGCATGGGGCAGCCTCATCCTCTCCTCACAGAGAGGTCATCCATGCAGCCTCCCACTGCCAAGACATGGAGAATCTGAACCCAGAACACAAAAGCATTTATGCTGTCCGTAGCACTACCTTTAAATTCACAGCAACATGGAGGCAAACGAACTGATAATCACGGGTATACCCACAGATCTAAATCATAGCCCAGCTGTTCCAATCTCACCATTTCTCTCCCAGCCCACTTCCCCCTCATTTCAGTTTTTCCAACCTCAGTTGCTACACAGGAAAGTTACAGAGAAAGTTAGGCCCTATTCAACTCTCAATAAGATTCAGAGTTTAATTGTATTTTGGTAGATAGAGTATGGTGTGAAAGCCTAACATTTGTATATGGCCTGTATGAATAACATGTGGTATGGTTTGATGGAGTGATGGGTCTGAACGTTGAAATCGATACAGGTTCAAAAAAAACTGTAGGAAGTCTATGATCTAAATAAAACATCATACCTGTATACTGCATTTTTATAATGAGAATTCGTAGCAAAATAAAACAAAAAGTAGCAAAACAAGTTTATGCCTATTTCTTAGTTTATATACTTCAGAATTTTTGTGAATTTTGAATATTTGTCTTTTTCCTTTGGTCTAGAGAAGAGCAACAAATCTGCTGAAGGATCTAGAGTGTGAATCATATGAAAGGTGGATGAGGGAGCTGGTGGTATTTAGCCTGGAGGAAAGGAGGCTCAGGGGAGACCATTTCATTCTCCAGACTACCTGAAAGGAGGTTGTAGCCAGCTGGGTGTTGGCCTCTTCTCCCAGGCAACCAGTGACAGGATGAGAAGACACAGCCTTCAGAGGAAGTTCAGGTTGGACATCAGGAAGAAATTCATCATTGAAAGGGTTGTCAAGTGTTGGAATGGACTACCCAGGGACATGGTGGAATCACTATCCCTGGAGATGTTCAAGGAACATGACACTTAGTGCTCTGGTTTAGTAAACAAGGTGGTGATTGGGTGACACAATGGGCCGGATTTGCCTGGCTAGCTCATATACCCCAGCCCCTCACACCTGGAGTGGCTGCCTCCTTGCTTACTGTCTCTTGAGCTTGGATTGCAGTGCTAAGCAGAGCTACCTGCTCTCTACAGCTCTCAGATGTTATGCATCTTGAATTGGAACAAAGGACAGAGAGAGGGTTTTTCCACATGCTTTTCAGAGGTTTATTTCTCAAGGCGTGCCATGGCAAAAACTGAAAAAGCCCACACTTCCATTCTCTTGTAACCAGGGGAGGAACATGGGGAGGTTTCATTTTTCCAACCAGTCAGGGACACAACCAGGAGGGGAGTGAAGAGGGACCCATGGTCTGAGACCCTATAGGGAAGGCAAAGGGAGGAATGTGGAAAGGGTCACATGCACCAAAAGAACATCGAAGAAACAGGGACTTCCCAGGCAGGGTTTAGGATTGACAGAGAAACCTCAGGAAACATGGGCAGGGGTTTGGGGAGGATTGACATGATGTAAATGAGATAGCAGGTGTGTCTAGGAGTAAATGACAGCTTGGCAAGAAAGGGGAAAACTTGAGGTAGAACCAAACCATCAGGGGGGTAACAGGAACAAACCACTGTGATAATAACTTAACAATAACTTAACAATAACTTATCAAAACCCACCACCACAAGTGGGCAAAGGTTAGACTCAATGACCTTGGAGTTCTTTTCCAATCTTAATGATTTTGTGGTACTGTATGTACTGGCAATGCATTTTTGATTACTATTCCTCATCACAGTTTGTATACTTGTCCTATATATACACACATGTATGTACATCTTTTATGTTTCAAATATTTCATTAAAAAAAAAACAGAACACCAAAATAGTTAAATTATCTTCATGGCTTAAAATATTCTTACAAGACAAATTTACAACATCTAAAATTTAATTCTTAACAGTAAAGAGATATGTTTAATGTGCTTCCATTATGGCAGAAGAAGAGGTTTCTCATTTTCTCTGGAATCACATTATCAGATTGACAACATGGAGTTTGCCTCAGAGATTGGAAACAATTAAAATTTTTATTACATATGCTTTTAAACTATCCTCAATATTCACACCTATGTACAGCAAGGTAAGAATATTTCATTCTTCAAGTGGCACAGAGCTAAAATACTTTAATCTAGCATTGCTCACATGAGCCTCATGTGCCTGATTGCCACAGCACTGTAATGCACTAACCTTGAGATTATTCCAGGATGAACATCAAAGCTCTTTCTGGTCTCAGATAAGTTTGTATCCTTAACTGATTATTACCATATGCTCTTGAACTTGGAAACTGCTGAAATCTCAAGGCAACAGACTTGATAAAGCATATATTTGTTTTTTAACTTTGGCCAGGCTGGAAATGAAACCTTTCCATCCATTACCTCAGCTTTTTTTTTTTTTTTTTTTTTTTTTTTTTTTTTTTTTTTTTTTTTCTTTAATCTAATTCTAACAGAGAAATACATAAAATTGGAGGAAATTATAGTAGTACATGAGAAGTATTTTGGTTCTGGACACAGGAGAGAAAAGTGAATTGAGGAGCAGTAGGGAGAAAGACTGTGAGCAATTGGTAGAAACCAGTCATTGATATTCTTCTTACACATAAATTATATGCAACAGATTCGGAATAGTGGCACTCCTTTTTCAGATTCACCCAAAGGTAACACCAGAAGATACTCTTGCATGGTATTTGAATATTCAAGCATAAAACACATTAAGCCCTCCACTAAAGCTGGACTGAGCTGGTGGGGTTTTTCCAGACTGATTTGTGTTATTCTAGTAATATTATCACAGCAATTTCGAGAAAACAAAGTCAGTTTCAGTCTACCAGCACAGAAACAAGCCATTTAATGTACTGTCAGATGGAAAAACACTGCAGTTACTTCAAAATGCAAGGTATTTTTTCCAGAGAGTTAACATTCTTGACCTTGTATTTTTGTGTCTTAAGACTTCCAAATTTAAGGTCAATCCAGGAAAGACATGCCTCTTTTAAAGTGTAAAATTATGCTTTACTGAAGAAAAATTAACTTCGGTCTAACACTGATGAAACACAAACCAAAAAGTTAAAACAGTTCTTTATTTAGGGAAAATTTACTTTGGTCTTACACTGATGAAACTCAAAGCAGCTGTCTGTATTACCAATTTGTCTTGTAGAATTATGCTGTCCCTTACTTCTCAGTCTTGCTTTGTTTTCTAATATGTTTTTGAAACTATTTTGGAGCACTCTTAAGAGCTGGTCCATAGGCAGGAAATATTCGTAATTTTAAGCACCATACAACAGATGGAAAAAGTCTCCTAAAAAATTTGGCCACTCACCTGGAGCATAGGATAAGCAGCTGGATATTCTCGTTGTCCTGCTCTCCTACAGAAGGCGAACAGCAGCCTTCTGACAGCAACCAAATTAGGTAGATGTGCATGTTCAGAAGTCTAAGGTTAGGTTAAGCACATAGTTCCAAGGCTATATTTATGTTGTAGTCACAAGAGCAGGGGTTACTTGCATTTTGTAATCAAATGGATAATTGAGGTCCCTAACAGTGCTTTTTATAACTCACATCTCATTTTAATTTCTCTAACACAGAACTTGGTGTTATGTCACAGCAATTAGTGACGTGAACTATGGGTATGTATGGGATTTTTTTTTTAGTTAAAAGAAACCAGAGGAGTATTTTAAGAGTTAATAGTGTTAACTATTAAAAATAAATTATCACACAAACCATCCATACAACCATGTTTTAAAGAAAAATAAGTTAATATTAAGGCCTGTGTCCAATTTGCAATACTAAGTTTAAACTAATAATAATAATTTTATTAATTGTAAGTCAAAGAGTTTCTGAATAATTACAGTTTTCATGCATTTTTTGACCTATAGTATTTTGAATGATATTTATCTTCATAGCAATATCATGTTTGTAGATTTTTTTATTCATTTGACATTCCATAACCATGTCATTTCCTGATTTCAGTGTCACAGGAGTATTTAATTTTATTAATAGTAAGAACTCCTGCATCTTCATCAATTCTTGTCATGATTGTGCTTTAATTTGTGTCTTCTTTACTATATTACTTTTATTTTATCTATTAAATTAAAATAACTATTTTTAGTTCTCTTAACAATGAACCTGATAATTTCAGCTACAAGTCTCATAAGCTTCTACATGACACCTTACTGCTAATGAACATCCATGAAAATATGAAACTGTAATTCTTGTAAGTGCTTCAAAAATAATTTCATTTTAAGATGCTTTATATAATTGTGTTCTTTCAGACTCATGATTTACTTTGCCAAGAAGCATATACAACTTACAAGTGTGGAAATATACAGAACTAAATTAAAAGATACATACCACTCATAAGAACCCTAATATGCAAAATTTAATGCTTGTTAAACACCACAAAATGTAAAAGGTTTTTAACTTTTAGAGTTATGAATTCCATATATTTTAGTATTTTATCTTCTGCACCACAGAACTTTTTTCTACCAACCAGCCTACAGCTGTGATGATTACGTGCTGCTCCATACTTTGGCTTTTTTCCAGACAGCATGAGTCCTGTGGGATGCATCAAAGAAAGCCATTAGTGCACTCATTGGTGTAAAACTTGCATGATGCCATAAATCTTTTAGTAAGTGGATCTGGAAGATGTTTTTGTGAAGGTTATGTGTGTAAGGTAAGCTACATTACATGAGCCTTCAATGTGAGCCTTCAACATTACACTTTCCGACATTTAATAAAATAGTGATTGCAAAGAGCTGCATCCTCAGAGGCCTTGTTATTCCAGCAAATATGTAAAGGAAGTTCCCACAGACTTTCTTCTGTGTTTTAGTTGAAAAAGAATATTTTTTATTTTCCTGAGATATCTAATAAAACCTGATTCTTTAGAAGATTTTGCTTTTTATCCTTGAAGGTATAATAACAATGCATTTTACTATCCATATACAGACAAGGACTCAACTTAGAGAAAATTGCTATTTAGAGAAAGTGTGCTATAAATGCACATATGTTTCAAAATAAAATAAAATTTATATAGTTAATTTATAGTATAAGGATTTTATCGCTCTGCTCCTATCAGTCTATACAATTTTCATCAGTTATGAAAGTCTCATCTGGATTTCTGAAGAATAAAAGAGTATGTTCTTATACCTACTGTTGCTCTTGCTCATTTTGCAGCTGAAACGAATGATGCCAGGGTAAAATGAAATTATGTCAGTTCTTTTTAATTAACAACATGATTTATAAGTCTGGAGATAAAACTGGAGATGAAGATTTTATAATTGCCAGCTCAGGGGAATTGAACTGCAAGGTTAATATAATGTACACTGGAAGTTAGTGGATATTGGTAGCACCCCACAGTTTGCAGAGCATCCACCTCATACCTCAGGTCTTGCTTTCATTTCTCTCTTTCCACCTCTGCAAAACAAAACTAGGAAAGCAAGGTGGTTTTCCAGCTGGATATAGTAGGTACCTGTTTCTGCTCTAGTTTGCATTACATTGGATCAGGATATGTGTCTGAAGCAACTCTCCCAATCACTTCCATGTACTGAGCCCTCACTGACTTCCCCGTGTGGTTTCAGAGCGGTAAAAATTCCTGTTGTAGAAAACTTAAGAGGAAGTTTTCCTCTTAAGGAAAAAAGAGGAAAAACACAGCTATGATGCTCCCATCTGCTGATGAGCATTCAGTCCACTGTTCCCAGCTCAGACTGTTTCCTGTGAAATCCCTGAAAGCCATGTCTTGTGGACATATGGGGCTGAGAGTCCCCTTTTTACTCAGCAGATCTGTTGCTATTCTGTTACTCCAGCTGCTAACATTACCTTGCTCTGAAGAGACCAGAGGATATCACTAATTTCAAGTTGCACTTCCACTACCAGGGCATGAACTACATCCTGTGAACCCACCTGTGGGCTTACTAATCTGGTATAACTTATTTTATGGGTTATAAATAAAGGAGGTGGTAAGTCGGCTTAGACTATTCACCTACTGGTGCCTAGAGCTGGGTGAGATAGAAACAGACCAGAACATTAAACCAATTTAAACCTAACTATTAGTTTACTTCTCAATAAAGTATATGTCTAAACCGTGTTCTGAACTGGTGCTGTCAGGTCTCCAGCATATCCAAAATAACATTTTACTTCTGCAGGCAGAGTCATGTGGGAAGCTGCCTGTACATTCTTGTTGCAAATTTTGAAATTAAGGGAGAAGAATGCTTCTTGTAAAGTATTAATTAAAATTTTTATCAGTTGCAGTTTGACAACACCATTTTCAAATTTCAATTATATAAATATTTCTCCATCTTTCTTCACAAACTCACTTCTTGGAGGGCACTGATCCTTTTAGACACCAATAAACTGTAACACATACTACATATATATATAATTATTTAATTAAAGGTTATAAGGTTACTAGGTTTGTGGATCATTGTGACTATTTACCTTCAAGCGTGTTTGGTAGTTGTAGGCAGTTATTAGACACAGAGAGATGAAATAAATAAAAAAATAAAAGGACATCCTAGGGCAAATTCATGATTTTAAATGAAGAAAAAAACCCAGTAACGTTTCTAAGGGCCAGCTGAAGAGATTATTTTAAGAGGACTAGCACTGTCAGCATATATAAGCTGGTATTTCAGTGTTAAATTTTTTACAGCTTTAACTTCAGAGATCAGAAGAAAAAACAACACAACCAAACCAAACAACGAAAGAAATATACAGTGATTTATAGGAAATATTACTACAATCAGTTTAAAGATCTGATCTTTATCATTAATACCATCATTAATGAGTTAATAGAAACTGTCTTCCAATATTTAAAAGTTCTGTCATATAATGGTGTTAGTAGAAGTCATCTTGGAAAGATATGTTAAAATACTGCCAGCTTTTATTTCTAAAAATACATTGTAAATAATAATCAAAAGAATAAGCACTGTTAATTGGTCAGAAGAGAATTATTTTCTGTCTTGACAAAACAAATAGACTATTTGATTTTACTATCAACCATTGCTCAAGCTGACTACAGTTAAATATTATATCATACCTTTAGTAATACATAAAGTATTCATAAATTTGGGCGTGTTGTGAACAAGATGAGACAATTCATTTTAAAAAATCATCAGGCTCCTGAATGACTGCTGCTGGAGAATATTCCAAATCAGAAATTATGAACCCCACACTTCTGAGCTGCAACTTTCGGTTTAAAAAAATGCAGCTGTATTAAACAAAACTGATAGCAGTCAAAGAAACGATATGTTAACATTTCTTTTTCAGGAATGAAGACACTGTTCCTTGATTTCTTGACCTGCTTTGATATTTACTTTGAGATTCTCACTGAAAATTGTTAAATATTATACTAGTAGGCATAGTTTCATTTTAATCACATTCATTTCACTGACTTATCAAGATGAAATTAAAAATCTTTCCACGTTTGCTTTGTAGAGGAACAGGACAATGATGACATTTTCTAATTGTTTCTTTTATGCTTTTTTTAGCTGGGAAATGTGTTTTCCCTGTCTTGTCTGTTCAGACTGACATTTTATCTTCTAACTAAATATTTGTTTTTAATACTTGCAGGATCACTTCTGCTCAAAAAAAAAAAAAAAAAAAAAGGAGAACTTTTTTTTGCTTTCTATTATGCAGCAATTTCATCTGAGAGCCTTTTGCTGACTTTTTCCACACCGTAAAAAAATAAATCTTAAATGATTTTCACTTCCTGTTGAGTCCTGTTTCATGAAAATACTTTACCTGAATGTTGTTGCTTAAAAATAACTTTCTACCTTTGCACATATTTTCAAAAATATTTTATCATACTTAATAAATGTGTTAACCAGCAAATAGTCAAAGCTACTCCTGTAGCTGTTCTAAATCAAATCAGCTAATATTACAAGAATACAAACTACTCATTCAGATTTCTCAATTTTATTTCGGCCCAGATTATGCATTCACAAACAAAATAATATGGAGAAAAAAAAATATTATCTTCAGATAGATTGACTTGATAGAAAAATATCAAGGACTGTGCTCTTATGCAATTTAATTTTAGGTGGTCCTGTAAGCAGCAGGGAGGTGGACTCAGTGATCCCTACAGTCTATTACAACTTAATTCTATGAATTTTTTGATTATATAATACTAAAAAGACAATGACTTACTATCTCTTCATGTAACTACATCTGCAAATTACTCCTGCAGGACAGAGACAGAGGGAAATAGAGGGAGAGAGAGAGAGGGAGAGAGTGAGAAAGAGAGAAAGAAAGAGAGGAGAGAAAGAGAGAAAGAAAGAAAGAGAGGGAGGGAGGGAGGGAGGGAGGGAGGAAGGAAAATCTGATTTTGTGGGAAAGATGTTTTCAATTCACCAGCTCAAGCAGTGGAGCCTTCTAAATAAGCCCTGAAGAAAAAAAATGGATTCTAGATTTACCTCTTTTTTTCTGTATTCTCTTTACTTCTCAGTGATTTCTTGGCATTCTTTTCATGCTGTATATTTACAGACCATGAATGCACATCTAGATATATACAAAGATATTCATACATGATTCATATGAAAAGAGAACTGAACTGAAATCTAAAATGGCAAAATAAGAAAATTGCAAAGTAAAACAGTGACAGACTAGTAAGTGTCAGTATTACAAATTCCTTTGCAATCTTAATCTTATGAAATTATTTTCATCTGGTGAAGGGCTTTTGTTAACCTGAGATCTCTTGTAGGGAATGAATACATTTATATATCCATGTGCAAAAAAAGCATCAGGATAGGGAAAAAAATCTTGTGCCATCTCTCTCAATGTCTCATCTTTCATCAAAGTCTAGTTTTGCTCATACTACAGACAAACAACTAGACTGGAATGGTCTGAGCATGTTCATTTCATTATAGCCTAATCAAATCTGAGCAATCATCTAAATAATGCAACATCTTGTCTCTTATTTTGGTCAATGTTGAATAAGGTCAGAACAGAAGGTCAAAAAACCCCAAACTCAACCATGGGTTACTTGCATGGCCAAGCAGTCCAATCAATTTGCTTGCCAATGCAAGAAACAAAAAATGCAGAGCAATGGTATAGAATTTATCAGTTACTGCATATTCTTATATTAGATGTACTTGGTGTATATTAAGCATTTATCTTTTCACCTCTACCAATGTAACCCCTTATAAGTGCATTATTAGGGAATTTAAACAGGAATTTCCAAAAATATTGGCTTATCTTTAACAGATACCTACTGAGAGATAAACTGAAACTGAACAGATTATTATGATATGGTGCAATATAGCATGGTAAGCACTTATTCCCACACTGACCATTACTTTTTTGCCCTATACCTAGGAAGGAGACCTTTTAATGGAACTTAATCCTCCCCTACATGATCCAAAGTCTCCCTCCTTAGATATTTGGAATGTGATGACAGATCAAATTCTTTACCTAAACTAAGTCAAACTGAGGTTCTGAACACAGGACTACTTTTTATCCAAGTGACTGGTATAGATTTCTATGTTTACATGGGACCCTTTATTTCTGTACCTGAATATGTATTACATTGTAGGTGATAAACATGTATGTGGGAGAGGGAGGCAGAGGAATGAAGATATAGAACTTGCATAAATTGTCTCCAACAAAGTTTATCTCCTAAAACCTTAACACAGATCCTTGTGTTTTTCTTATTAAGATGAAATGCATAGCCACCTTTCCCTGTGCTGTTCTTTATACCAAACCATCTGTTCAAAATATCTTTTCTGGTAGTTTTAGGTTGCTTTACACTGCATCCTTTGAACCCCATTCTGATATGTATATCTCTTCCATGTCCTGTAAAGGTCTTGATTCCTCTAGCAATGCTGTAAAAGTGAAGTAATTTTGTAGGGTAGAGTTTATTAGAGGGAACAATTATTTGGGACAAAGAAATATGTCCAGGTTTCTTTTATTTGACATGATATCTTTCCTCAATCACCCTGTATACTGCTTTTTAATTGTTTAAGATGCTAAGCATAGACTTGTATAGATTTGCATTATATAAGCTCATTTTTCTTCTTTCCTGACCTTCTTTGAAAAGTTATCCCTTGCAGTATATTTGTCAGTGTCTTCTCTGACTTACTTGTCTGGCAATATGTCCCTTGGCATCCTTATAACATCTGTCATGAATGTCTATCTGCACCATTCTCCAAGTCTTTCATTTGTTGCCTTGTCTGTTCACAGTAATTGCCACATTCATCATAGGTACTTCTTTTGAAGTAGAAACAATTTCATTCTCTGATGTTGCATTTAATGTCTTCTTTGTAGTTCTTTGTGCTTTATTTCTTTTCTGTATTGTGAAATCTCTGCACTCAGCAAACAAGTACACAAGCAGTGTCAAAGTCAAATTTTTTATCACTTCCTTCATGTGCTGAGGTACTCATTATTACATAAATAAAGAGCTCACATCTCTTATCACAATTTGCACACGTACAAGAGGTGCTGCCTAAAACCTCTTTCAAAATATCTTGAACTGGAAATTGAAGCTGCAATTAACTGCAATGAAAAACATAGGTCGGTACTGTATAGAAGTATAATAGAAAGAGCAAAAGGTGCATTCATTCAAAAGTACAATTCATGGTGATATTTCAGTCCCCTTCTCATCCTGAGTGTAATGGATGCCATTGTCCCTATCTGTGGGAGAACAACGGGGAATAAGATGCTAAGGGCAGAGATAAAGTTCTGGAATCACATGATTTTAAAAGAATATTTGCCAAATACTGAGCAACAAAACTGACTTTTCCCAATATTTCTTACAAGAGAAAAAATATTTTTCTTAAATAACTGACCTTTGTCTACAGCATCCTCTCAGGGACACTTAACTTCCAGGCAGATAAGCCTGTAACACTGTTCTGCCTTGGGGTATCTGCTATAGTAACAGATCCAAGAATCATGCAACGTATAAACATATGAAAGAATGAGCTTATTCCAGTCTGATTCCTTCCTAAGTTTCTTAGTACATCTGACATTGACAGTTGTACAGGTGGATGAAACTAGTAGGTACAGAAGACATTGACAGTTGTACAGGTGGATGAAACTAGTAGGTACAGAAGGGACCCAGAAATATATTGCCTTTTAAAAAGCTAAATCTTTACTGTTAGCATCATGTCATGTTAGACTGTGATTATATATTGACATGACATCAATATATAATGTTGTATAGTATTATCTCTGATAATTCTGTTGTAGGAATGCCCACGTAAGAGTTAAGTAATGTCAGAATTTGTCAAATTCCAACTGTTCTTGGGAATTTTTACCCTATTTTTGAATACTTTTTGTGCATTATTATAGGAAGTTTCTTTTTTCTTTTTGTTTCATGTTGAATTTATATGTATTGAAAAATATGAATAAAATACAGACACTAAACTGTATTGGTTAATTTTAAGTTTGTCCTTAAATATGTAACTTACGGCATTTATTATTTATCCAGATTTTAATGAGTAACAATCTTTTGAATGTGAATAACCTTAATAATACTGAAAATACAAGTCTGAAGTAGAGTTCACCAGCATGTGCAAAGGCTTTCCATATAACACAGATGTAACACTGAGAGACTCCCTGCACTGAAATATGCACTTTGCATGTACTTCACAATTCTTATCCTTAGGATCACAGACTATATTTTTTGTAGGCACAAAATTTTTACTTTCAATTTTATTTTTCTATCTAAAAATAATAATAATAAAAAAAAATTTCTCTCCATCAAATATATTTGCATCAAATATATTTGCATTCTCAGTAACACATACAGGTTCACTTACACATTATATACATTTACTTCCTTTACAGAAATCTGATCTCGGATCAGAAACTGAATCTGTGAGCAAGTTATTCTGACAGTAACTCATTCAAACATTGTAACTAAAAAGTTGGAGATGGAAAAACATTCACTGCAGATCAGATTCAGTTTTCTGTTTTCTTCTCAGTTTTTATTATTGCTAACCACCAGGATTTGTCTAGAGTTTTGACAATCCTCATCCTTAGATCTCTTAGACTAAAATGTACACATTTTACCTATGTCTTTACCTAGTTGAATTCCTCTGTCATGTCCATCTGTGCAGTCTATTTTAACTGAGTGATAGTTCTGGATACAGAAAATCCCAGTTTTTAAACAGAGATGGCTACAAAAAAAAAAACATATTGCCTTGACTGTATAATGTTTTCATGTAGCTTTAGAAGGTTTAGCTGCCGAGATCACCTTTTCATGTCACAGTATAATTCAGTGGGTACCACTCTATATGCTGGTTTTTACTCTTTCAATTACAGAGTAAAGCATTAACAAATGTACACTAACTTTGAGTTGTGGTCATTTGCCTGAGACCATCAATTTGTTTTACAAAGTCTGCTGAACAGCAATCAGATAATAATGACTTTTTGGTAAGTAGTTAATGATGCAGGGGTTTAGAGGACCCATACCTGATTAAGTGTGCAGGGTGGATGGTGTGCAGTTAATGTAATGTAAAGATAGAGTAAGTAGAACAAGAATGAAGAGCTTAGTTGCCACATTCTCTGCACATTGAATGGGAAAGGCAACTTGCCCTCTTTATAACAACCATTTAAACCTCCATATGATGGTTTGTGTAGGATGAACTAGAGCCTTTATTAATTTGATGTATGGGGGTAGGATCCACCTAGGAAGTGAGTTATTCAAATAAATCATTCCACAAGGTAACATGGATGAAATTAAAGATTTTTAATATTTATATATAATGCTAGGGTTGGGGTTGTATATGACTGATATCACCTGAGTGATTAATTTTTCAATCTATGATTTTTTTCTATCTGTTATTGTGATTTATACTATGCTTTAAATTATCGTGTTAGACTGTGTGAAACATAAGGAGGTTGACTATACAGCAGTATTGCTTAAGTCCTCCTTTTGAAATCTGATGCATTACAGTTAGTTTAAGAGGAATATATGAGCATCAATTGATACAAAGTTTTCTAGAACTTGTCCATCTTAAGATCTTCATTGCTTATCAATGTAAAGAGTAATGCGTATTTTTTAATCAAATCTTTTACTATCACACAGGTAAATCTGTTGGCTGTAATGTCCAGGCATAACTAGTATAAATTATCATTAGTTGTATTCTTCTTTTGCTGAAGACTCCCAGAATTATGAGTACTTGTATTTTTATTACTCTGGAAAAAGATCAGCAACAATATATATATGCAAATATAATCCTAAGAGTCTACAGCAGAATGCGTATAATGCTAACCTTTGAGGATTAACCTCTTTTCTATTCTAATCAAAGTTATGCTTCCACTTTTACATTAATTTTTGCCTTTTAAAAATGGGATACCTGTTCTCTAGTCCAGCTCCCAGAGATTGCCTCATTCTTAAAATGCATATATCAATTGTCCAGGGTTGTTTATTTCTTTCCTGCTATTGCCCAGGTTTCTAGGATTAGACAAGACCATCATTTCTACTCAATCAGTCTAATCAGAAATATGAAAGGAAAGTTGATACAACAACATTCTTTCTGGGAAAAATATTCTCCATTAAGGGTAGCACATCTTCTAACCATCTGTTTCAAAATATAATGTAAGAAGTAAAGTACAGAGACAATACATTCAAAACTGATTTTGAAAGGACATATACTTTTTACTAAAAGGAAAAAAAAAACCACAACCAGAAACAGTAAATAAACACAAACTCCATTATTAAATGAAATTAAACAAAGTCTTTCATTTCAGTAACTGAGAAAGCAATGAGAAGAAAAACACTAACTCTATTCTCAGAAGAGTTCAAACACTCAACATAAATTAAACCTACCTAAGTCTTAGAGGAATTACTGACGTCTACTAAGAATTATTGTTTTAACCTTTCTTTTTCTGATTGCTCTGCTCTTGCGCATAGTTACACATTTGCTTCAAAGAAGTTGGTCTGAGTCACTGCAGCTTTCAAGTGATCACAGATTCCAAAGGAAAGAAGCTCTGTAACACTAGAGTCTGGATGAAGTGGGGAGCAAGAGGTGCTGCAGTCCCACTTGAAAAAAGAAGAGATTTCAGTCTGAGAAAAATACAAACATATGGCATTTGAAAGAAGTAGCCAAAAGACTTCAAGATCCAATTAATTTTTGATTGCAAATAAGCTCTTAATATAATTTCATATGTAGCAACATATATTGACTTGTTCATGCACTTCAAGACTATAAAAACCTCCCACACATTCAAAGTCTTTTGATGGCCATGGGAAAGGATCACGCAATTTTAATCACAATCAGGCTTAGCAGCAAAATACTTGAAATTATTGAATGTATCATCACATACTTCTCCCATCCCAGGTATTTTTCCCTCTATTTTTTAGCTATTAAAACTATTCAGCTATTAATACATGCCAACAAATGCTACCACACTGAATTTTGTTTAAAGAGAAATTGTTTAAATGAAGAGTGTGTCATCACAAAGGTCTTGTTTTAAAGTAATGAGTGCTTTTCTTTACAGCAGATGTAGTGTGGATACACATTATTAAAAACAAACAAAACCCATCTTTCATATAAATTATGCAAGATAATATAAATGCATGAAAAATACTCTATATTTTCACAATGAACAAATAGAGGTCTGGGGATGGAGTCCTTTCCCTCTATATGGAATCACTTAGCAAATCCATACTTTGCCCTATTGACAAGCACAACAAAATATTTTTTTTTTGTGCTCTTGAAAGTATCAAAGAAATCTGATATCCAGAAAGATACACAACAGCATTTTACCAAGCCTGCAGAAAGCTGAACAGATGCCACAGCAGCCAGCAGCAGAACCAATCAAGGAGTCAAAGAGAGGAATATACCAAGGGAACAGACCTAAGCCCAGATGCCAGTACTAGAAGAATTTATCTCTTAACATCTGGTTGTACCAAGCATTCCCCATATGTGAGTGTATGCATTGGCTTTGGGCCTAGTACACACAGAGAAAAAAATAAAAGGACTAGAATACCTTCAACACTGCCAGCAATATGAAAAAAATCTGCCAAGTTTGTGCTGAAATTCTGTGAATCTGACAGGTTTTTTTCTATTTGTAAATGCACAATGTGTCCCTGTTGTAGTTTTGCATGTGTATAATTCAGACTGTGAAATAGGTTCCAACTCTGCTTAAAAAAAATTACCTAAACCTCTTTCTGAAATTGACCCAGTCTGTTAATGTCCCCTGCTCCCCACCCAAAAAACCCACAAATCGTTAAACATCAACAACAAAACCAGACAAAATCAAACAAAAAACCCCCAACAAAAGCCCCACGAAACCCAAACCCAACACTCCTCACCCCCCAAAAACCCCCCAAAAAATACAATAACAAAACGTTAACCAAGGTAACATTAGAGAAATTGGAGCTTACTGGATGTTTGTCTCATTGTAATTGTGACTGACATACCAATAACTTGCACCTCCTCTTACCATTAATACAAATTAATAACCTTTAAAGGAATTGAAGAAATGGAATAGAAATAACACTAAGCAAAAAGTGACAGGAACTTAGATACTGCAGAGTATGAAGCCAATAATTCGATCTTTACTTTCTAAGTTTTTACTTAAATATTTTGTTGCATAACAGTCTATACAAAAAGAAAAAAAGTCCTACAAAACCCAAAATTCTTGCATATGTAACAACAAATTAAGCAAACTGCTGTTTTGTTACTGAAAAAACCTACTAAACACCTAAAATCACATAATTTGGTACATATGAACTGCCAATAGTTAGATAAAAATATCATCCAGGTCATGAAAAAGTGCCAACTTGGAGCTCTCATTTAGACCTGGTTATCAAGGCAGGTTGTTGGGTTTTTTTGTTTGTTTTTGTGTTTTTTGGGTTTTTGTTTGTTTGGGGTTTTTTGTTTGTTTGTTTTTAATACAAACTGATATTTTTTTGTCCTAAATAACAGGTGGTTTTGACAAGCAATCTGAGAAAAGGCCACCAGAATGGGCTTGCAGAAAAGACTGCAGAGAAAGTCTTTAAGGACAGATTCTGGACAGATGAAAACTAAAACACTATCTTCTATTGTGAAATAGACAATTTCACAAATTTTGCTAGACAATGGTCAGCCAAGGAGCCTCTTTTAACTGGCTACCAAACAGCCTCACAACTGTTGACTGAAGTTATTTTGGATATCACTTATGTATAAAGAAAGATGAAGCTTTCAAAGATATGTCAAGGAACAGATTCTAATGCTAAGTCTACAGCTATAATGACCAAGGATTTTACAGGCAAAACTATTAGTGTTGAGGCTCAGAAATATGCTTTTCCATAGGCATTTTTTTGTTCAAAATCTTACTATAGTAAAAAGGAGCAATATTCTGTATATAACAACAGAAATTTATTGCTTGTCTAGTTAATGTTTTTAACCATCTAACAGTCCACATCTAATTAAGAAAAAAAATCTCACTGGTAATAGTAATAATAAAAACAATAGAGTTTAAATTGCCTCAATTCTGTGGTGCAATGCTCTCTCTTTTGATGTTCCCCTGGATCCCAAGCTTGATGGATACAGTTTTTTTCAAGGCTTACAATGAATGAGCTGTATCTTACAGCTCTATGAGCGACATCATAGCTGGAAGCAAGGTTTCTTAATTCATAGACCTGGGGGCCACTTGGAGCTATTTTATAGGGCTTTTTATCTTTCCTTTTTCACACCATGTCCCATTCTAAGCTTGGAAATCGGATGAAGCCTAATGCAAAGGGTGTGGGTTACTCTGTGACAGCTGAGTTTAAGTCCTTCACCGCATGGCACTCCCAGGGCTCCATCTACATCGGGGCAGGGATCAATTAGTTGAGCTCTACGACTGTTGCAACAAGCTACAGCTGGCTCAGGCCAATGCAAGCCTTGCCCTGTTAACGACTGCAGTGCGTAAATCCTTGGAGTCCTGAGTGGATGAGCTTGTGCTCTGCAACGTGAAGGATCACAAGGGGCAGGGGGAGTCAGGTGGGGAGTGTTGGCAACTGGGAGATTTACCTCAATGTGCATTCCTGGTTTGAACTAAAATGCTGATGAAGAGACATTCTAAGTGAATTGAGAGTTTGTGTGATTTGAAAAGTGGTTTTGGCACTCAGAGGTCAGTTGTCTAAATGCTTAGGTCACTTCTGGAAAATACTAAAATGTATCTTGGAATTCTTATCACAAGCCTCCGTTTCCTCACCTGCCTGTCAGACTACACCCTGCGCACAATTTTTAGAATCTCGTCCCAAAGGCACAACTTCTCTCAAAAAAACCCAAGGTATTTGAAATTCTCAAGCTGCAAACCCTGGCTGAACTGCAAAATGCTATTGCTGAGCTGAGCTTTTGTAATTTTTTAATAGCTTTTATGGCTGCAGGCAGATATCTGCTCTCAAGCGTTTCTGAAGCAGAAAAAAGAGAATCCAAGGGCCAGAAACATACACATCACCTCTTCCCCTCCTCATAATGAGATGAGAAAGAGAAGATTGAATCTTCAGTTATCTCTTGCATGTGCAGCACAAAAGGAAAAGTTATATGCCTGCTACAATTGCCAGTTCACCCATCCCTGTGGGAACCTTTTGCAACTCTATTCTAGCAGTCAACATAAAGTTATGTGGTTTAGTTTAGAGAACGAAATAACACACAGAGCTCAGATTAATATTGTATTTACTATCAATATAAATGTGAGGTACTATGATAATTGCAGTGTTCACTACAGCACTATTCTAAAAAATTAGTTTAGGCTGCTATACCTCATTCAGCATGTGCCAAACACTGTAATCTGCACCAAAATGATATTAGGCTCCATAACAAAGACCTTAGGTAAAATGAACTGAAAATCACTCTAAAGCAGCAGACTGTCATTGGTGCTTTTAGCAATTTGTGACAAATAACAAATAATTTCAAGAGTGAAAATTAAATTTCTCTTCAGTTTTCCATATCAATATTACTCATAACAATAGATTCCTTTTAATATGTACATTTTTTTAATTAGGGACAATATTGAATGTGCATTCCTTTTGCATTTTTTATTTAGTTGGTTGTTTTCCCATCTGACACAGACAAACTCTTAGGACTCTAATTTCAGGACCAACAGTTTTAAAGGCAGTGCATTTCGGCAATCACCTTACTAGACTGAACCTGAGAATCACTTTTATTTTTAATTCTGCCACTATATTCTGTATGTAAGATAATAGAAGTTACTTTTCACTTTTTACCTTACCTGTACTTTTTTCACTCAGTCCATTAACTTCAGAGTCTTTTAGGAAACAGACATTTTTATGTATGTTTACAAAGATGCAAGCACAACCCAAAGTCCATATTCTACCTTGTAGACAAATGTTCAACCTCTTTTAATTCAGTTCACACTATGTGCTGCTTGGTGCTCTTTTATAGTTATCTTCTGATTTCGAGATCCATCACCTCCCTTCAGCCAAATGACACCAAAAGTTATGTTATTCCTGTCAGTCAAGATTTCATATATATTTGCTTTTAAAAATCCTTTGAACCTTACATTCCTTGAAAAAGAAGTTTTTGGCCATCATCGATGTCTAACTCTAAGGCTTCTTTCAGGATCTTTATTTAACAGTAGCTATTTTTGCTTATCTAAGTGCATTACAAGTTAAGAAATTATCTTTCTTCTTAAATAATTTAAAATGTTTTGAAACACTTAGGAACAGAAAAAGAAATTCACTTTTATCTCTAATTGAAAAAATGAGAAAAATTAATATCTATTGATTCAATTTTTGTTCTCTTAGACTGTATTAATCCATAACCCACAAGACTCTCTCTTGGCCAGGGCAGCAACAATTTAATCATTCGTAATTTTGACACTCTAGACATGCAATGTAAAATCATCAGAATTTCCACTGATAAGTCCCTTAAGTAACAAGTTTCATTATCCACTTTAGCTCTAAGAGATAAAAAAACATTTAACTACCACAGAAAAGTTGGACTCTAGGTTTTATTGGTTTCATTTAAGCTGCTGCTCAGACTAAGAAGTAATTTTCCTTATTATCACTTGCTTTCAAAGAATTGAGAAGTGTCAAAGCATGAAATTTAATCATAAAGCACCCAGTGCTTCTTCTCTTTAGAAAGTTATTTTTCCTTGAAGGATTTCTATTATCATCTCTTTCTTTCTGTGTCAAACATTCACTTTTCTAATGTTTTTTCCTTATGCCATTTTAATATCATCAAATCTTATACTAAGTAAAACTGCATCTCAACAGAGATTACATAAAAAGGTGTGAAAGAAGAAATTTAGAGTCTCTGGAAAGTGTTAAGGATGGATTTATTGTTACCTTATTTCTAGTATCTTAAAATCCTTTCTGGGGTCATTTTCTGTCTTCTGAATCTTACAAAATTGGAAAAGGAGCCCAAGACTAAACAAAACAACCAACAGAAAAATCAAACAACAATTTCCCTGATAGGGGACATGGGAGGAAAAGGTTTTGAGTGGGAAATTTTAGGAGAATAAAACACTGCTAAATAAAACTATTTTAATAGCAGAAGAAGCAAGACTCTCACAGAGAGTCTGAATGATATACAGATGATTCAAAAAAAGTCATGAAACAAAATTGTTTGCATCACTGCCACTATGGCAGAACAAAAGAAAAGAAGTTCACATATCAGAGAGAAGCATCAGAGACTTACAGGAGAATATTGGCAGAAGATATTACAAAAAATTAAGTGGATAAATACTGTTCAACCTGTCCCATTCTGTTTATTACCATTTGATCACAATTTGGGAGCAACAGGTATTATAGGCCTATGAATTCTGTAGAACTTAAGTAGGAAATTCTTCAAAGGAATGAGAAAGTTATGAAAGCCAACATCCAGCTGCTTTTCAACTAAAATAATAACAAGGACTCTTAGGGAAATGCAGAGATTCAGAAACAACCAATTTTGGTTTCTCTACTTTGAAAATATTACAGCCCAGAATAGAATAAGTGGAGATGGTGGTAAATATAATGATTAGAGTCAACAAAGCTTGTATGAAGAAATGTTTTGAAAAGAATTAGAGTTTTTGAAGAAATATATAAGCATATAAACAAGAGTAATCCACAATGTAAATGTGATCATATTTAAAAATTTCTTGACAATTCTTCTTGAAAGAATGGAGAAGGCAGTCACTTCAAGAGGGTGTCACAGGCAAGACACAATAAATGACAAGCCCTGTATCAATAAGCTGGAGTCTGTCTAATCAGCAGAGTCCTTGCTGTGCTTGTGACAGAGAAGTGTAGCATTTGAGGGGCAGAAGTCAAAATTCTAAGAGGTCATGTCTGTTGCAAACCATCCTGCTGCAAATCCTAATCCCAGCAGTGTGGAAGACAAGTAAGATCCTCACAAGCATTATTAATAGCCAAAGTGAGTAGATATCAAATACTGTCTGGATGGTGACTGAGATGGTGATGTGGATAACAACCAATGAGACAGCGTTATTTAGACAGCTTGACTAGCTCACAAACTTGCTCATGTCTGTAGTGGTTTGAAAGCAAAACGAGTGAGAGGCTTCAAGTCAGAAATGCAATTTAATAGGAAGAAGGGAAGGAAAAGGGAAGGAAAAGGGAAGGAAAAGGGAAGGAAAAGGGAAGGAAAAGGGAAGGAAAAGGGATGCAATAATACAAAAGACCACTGACAGAGTCAAAATACAACCTGAGTGGGATGACAGAAGCAGTGATCCCGTAGAAAGGTCTGGTAGCTCTGATCCTCTGGGAATCCAGTAGGTAAGGTCCCCTGTATTGTCCCAAATCCCAGATTATATCCAGGTGAGAATGCTTGGCTCCTCCCCCTGGGCAGAGCATCTCACAATGGGATAATGAGTCATACAGGGGGTCCTTAATGGCCCATTAAAGAGAGATAACTCCCGGAGGGAGTTACCTATGAGTCATGCAGCAGGCCATTAACAGAAGACCCATTAACAAAAGACCCATTAGCAGAAGACACCTTAACAGAAGAGGGAGGGGGAAATCTGGAAGAACACTGCTTCAGCAATTGGTTTCAACAGTTCATGAAGATGGTGATAGAATACTTTGTGCATATTTTATACTGCAATCCAGGACAATGTGCTTGCTTACTCACTAGCCCACAGCATTACAATTCCCAGCACAAAGGTCCCTCCTGGTCTGGGAAGGCTGGGCACAATGTTTTATTGTCCATGATCTGCAGAGCACTTGCCCCTCTTGAGCATCACTAGCAAAGGTCCCTCCCTGGACATTCCCTGTGTGTCACTTCCACACAGTTCTCTGATCTCTGGGTTCTTCACCCATTTTTCAGACCTTTCTTTCAGCCAGGACTGTCTTCTCTTCAGTGTCCCTTCTTTTCTCCCAAATCCTTTCTTCTTTACAGAAACCAAGTTTGAGCACCATTTCTTTGAGAGTCATGTTCTCTGGCTTCCCCATTCTAAGCAGTGCATATGCAGAAACAATACATAATCAGACTATCAGTTGCTGCTTCTGTCACATGTGCTTGTTTTTATTAAGTGGAGGGTTCAGGACATGACTATGCTGTTTAATTGTTGCAAAATGTACAACCAACTGATATGTACTGATGCTATCAAGTGGGAGTCTTGTGTTTGAGAGGTCAGTCACTCAGTTTGGGACATTCAACCTTCTACACACCACTCACCACTCACCACCCCTGCCCACTCCCAATTATCTGTAGGCTATTAACATACACCGTCCAATACTCCCTAAAATGAGTAAAATGGAGCACTTCCTAGTGCTGCCTATAGCTATCCATTTGCTATTAAAAGGGTCCTAGTGATCTAGATAAAACTCTGCGGGAGTCGGTGTCACCACCCTCGGCTAGCCCCGGGACACCGCCGCAAGCCGGTGGTTCGTGCCTGCGTGAAGAGCATGACGGCGTGGCTACGGAGATGAGCAAAAAAAGGAGGGACTCTCTTGGGGGTGAAAACACAACAGGAGTTTATTGGATACCAGCCCTCACCTCACTCCTGGTGTCTCCAGAGAGAGACACTCAGCTCGGTGATACAGCCCTTTTTAAAGGGAGGTGGGTTCAGGGGATGGGTAACAAAGAGCACCAATAAGGGAAGACTGGGGAGTGGCTGCTACTTTAACAGGCAAGGGTTACAACAAACGAGGGAAAAGTGGGAGTGGGAAGGCTGGATTCCGTCCAATCACTCGACATCTCCCCCAGACGTTCCAGACTCTGGGAGAGGCCCTGGAATGATTGACAGGACCAGGAAGGATACCATCTTTAGGGAGTAACTCAGAAGGGGGACCAATCAGGGAGAGATATGGGGGAAGGGTTACAAACAACAAGATGGGGCATAAGAAACAAAATGGATTCCAGGGAACAAAGTGGGGTACATAGAACTGAACAATACATCAAACCCATTTGAAACTTAAAAACACACCACCACAAAACTCAATACCTAAATATTAGATGATTAAACCACTGATGGCAGTTCGCAATATTTTTTCACTAAATATGAAACCGTGTACAGTTTGAGTTAAAAAATGATTAGAATTCACATTACTAAGCACCCCTTTTAATGATTATATAATTTCCTAATTTGTCACACTTAATTTTGAAAATATCATTATTTCTTTCTGGTTTTTAGGTCTGATTTTATGTTTAGATCTTTAATAGCAAGACTAAAAGAGTACATGACATGCCAGATTCAAATTCTAGGATATTTTTCATGTGATGATTCTTGATTGCTACTTAGAGTTGTACAAATGTGGTTTCAGTTAATTTCCAAGTGGTTCCACAAATACAATTATTAATAAAATATTTATTTTTAAAATGTCTAAGTCCATATCTTTTACATATTCTATAAATATTAATGTTCTTATATTTCAATAAAGTGCTTGACGTCAATTAATTTATTTGTGTAGGAAGTGGAAGATAATATGACTGCAAAAAAGCTCCTTAAATCTCTTTTTATGCAGTTGCTCTTCCCACACACCCATACAGATTCATATAACAAAGGAATTGCTTCAAAAGTATCTATTGAAAATAATTCCTAGAAATACATTCTTTGTGTCATTTATGCTATGGTTATGTCTCTGCCCTCAAGCCTTATATATGCTTACTTTTGTACAAACATAAAAGGAATGAATGTCACTATCTCAGTAGGTTTGTAATTGTATAATGGTAACACAAATGACAGGAAGAGAGGGATCTCAGTTAACTGTCTAGATTACCTATGGCATAATTAGTTTCATTTTGATGTATACATTACAAAGCAAAAAAATCCCATCCCAAGAGTTGGATTGCAGATACCTAAATGTAGACCTCTACACTCATTTTATGGTTTTAAAAGTGAATAAAAATTTATGCCACTGGAATTTCAAAAACTCAAATGGATTTGAGGAGTAGATTCTAAACTCTTTGTATATGTGTATGTCTTTGGACCCCACTTCTGTACTCATGACAACACATTACATCTTTTCTTCTCCTCAATCAGCTCTCTATTTAGCAATATAAAGTAATCCCAAAGCTGGCTAAGTATTTTAGGACACCAGTGTAACCAGAGTATCCAACACAAAGAAACCAGTAAAATTCATTCCTCAAAATCTCCTAAGTATGAAGAGCCAGGAGATTCTATGATATTATACTATAACCTCTCTCAGAAGTTCTGAGATAAGATATTAGGGGAATATCAGAATCATCAGTATATAAAAGGGTCTTTGTAAGAAAGACACATCATTTTTACCAGGACCTGTAGGGACACAACAAGAGACAATAGCTTTAATCCATTGACAGAGGGTAGACTTAGATTAGAAATAATGAAAAAAATATGATGAGCATCAATGCAAGATATAGATTGCTCGAGAAGCTGTGGGTTCCCCACCACTGGAAGTGTTCAAGATCAGGTTGGATGAGGCTTTGAGCAATCTGATGTTGTCCCTGCCCATGGCACTGGGGGAGCACTAGATGACCTTTAAATATCCCGTTTAAAACCATTCCATATTTCTATATTTCTTCCTTGCTTTTAGTTTCAGAAACTGTAGTTTTCATCACCTATTGAGACTAACTTACTTTATACTTATAGGCATATTGTTTATCTTTTAAAAAGAAATCAAGTATTTGCTGCTCTCATAATGAAGATAAATGACTACATGACCTAATGATCTGATTTCTTAAGTTTGATGGTATTTTTCTAAAGAAATATCATTAATATTTATGTAACACGATACTTAAATTGAAGTCAAACAAATACTTTTTTTTAATCTGGAAGAATAAATTTAAATTGTAAATTCTGCAAGAAGCCTTCCTAAAACTGTTCCTACTACCTTAAAGATTTTATGTGATTGGCACAGTTATTGTAATGCTAAATTTTTGCACACTGCTAATTTATGTGTCTTTGCCACACACTTTGTAACTTACCTTTGCTGCTGTTAGATAAGATAAAGTAAGATTGATCTGCCTTTTTCATATAAAGAACTTCACAGCCTTCATGCAATTTGAAAGCATATGGATTTATTCCCCTTGTTCCTTTAATAGTCCAGTTATTTATGAATTTGTTACACTGACAGTCTGAAATATTAATGGTATGAACATTAATTTAAAAGAAATCCAAAATGCTTCTTTGGAAATACTGTAAGTTCCTTTGAAAATTACAATACTGGGAGAAAAATGGGGGAAGTACTACTTTCAAAAGGTACTTCCTTCAGAAAGGAAGATGCACTTGCTGTGGCTATCCTCCATAGACACTAGTTATTTTTGTTCTTGTCTTTAATCTCTATTATATAGAGGTAATTTCTAATAATAAATTTGTCTTTTATGTGACAGTGGAAAATACAGCTATGTAAAATGTGTCCGATTAGTCATCGGGGTATCATAGCCTTTTTACTGGTGTAAATTCAAAAGGCAATTTTCATGAAAACTTTGAGACATAATCGACAGTTACAAAAAATATTATTAAAATGACATTTGAAGAATCAGTTATTTCCTTTTCATTTTATAGTCTGTGTATTTACAAAAATTAAGCTGAACTGTTCTGCACTTGGATTGCCTATTCCCCCCTCTCTCTTCTCTCTCTACCTGGTTTTATTCTTGTCTTGACATATTGAAAGTCACAAGGATGAGTTATTGCTCAGTGAAGTGACAGAAAGTCTTAAACTCTACTTTCCAATAATAGCACACATGAGGCAGAGAAATCTAATGGAAGAAAGTAAAGCGCATATGCCAGCCCCCACCAAACATAAATTTTACATGTAGAAAAGGTGGTAAGCTTCCTAAGCTTGTGAGACTTCCTTCTCACACACTGAAGATCAGTTTAACTTGAAACTGATTTTTTAGTAAACCTCATTAAAAAAAAGGGAGACTAACAAATATTCTGTGTTTAAAGACATTTAAAAAGAGATTAAAAATATTGTAGAATTTTCCCAAACCCTTAAAATAAAATAGCTAATAATGTTAGCTAAATAGAAGAATATAGATTTTCCATGAAAGGGGCTTATAGCATCAGACACTAGAAACATGATTTTTCATATATATGCTCAATAAAAGTCTGCACAACAAACAAAAACCTCTCTAAGGAGAACTTTTTTTCTTTCTGAGGAACCAATACACAACAAGCTAGGTATGAAGATGAAGATGTATTGTTGAGAGAAATTCCACTGAGGGGAAACATAAATAAACTCTGTAAGACTGTCAGATTCAGAGAAGCCTTTCAGGCTGTAGGCAACACAAACATGATGAGTACAACGTCATAGTGCCAGATGTTATATAACAAGAATTTTAAAATAAAATCATATCCCAAATTCCATTTGTGTTTATCTTTTTTATCTCCACTTTATTTTCACATTTTATAACTAGCTGAGCTCATAGAATTGAAATACTAGGGAACGATTCACATGTTAGAGAAATTTGGAGTTACTCAAGTACCTTAGGTAAACAACTCATCAAGTATACCAGTGAGCATGAATATTCTTTCATATGCATACTGCATTTACATTTACTTCAGCAGAATATTTAAGAATGTCAATCTAAAACAGGTATTGCTCTCATGCAAAGTGTTTACAATCTTCCAACACAAAATGCTTACACTGACTTTTCATAATAAAAGCAAGGCAAAAATAATATTTGATTTAGCCAGCTAAAAGGCAAGAAAAAAATGTCTTTTCTTTTTCCAAAATTATTGGCTTATTTTCCCCCCTCTCCTTAGACTGAGAGGAAGACTAATGGAATATTAGATACTATTCACATCCACTTTTTTTTCAATTTTAAGTACATTAATCTCAAGTTTAGGAGTAAAATTGCTAATATTCAAAGAAACTAAGAAGAAAGCATAATCCTCTATATAGTGATTAGAGCACATTTCTGCAATGTGAGATTTAAAAGTCTCCTTATAAATCTGCAGTCTCCTGCCTTAGACCACAGAGTTGAAATTTGGCCTGCCTCATCATCAAAATACTGTGATGCTTGGTGTCTGGAAGTAAAATTTGAAACCCTAATCAGTAGCTGATTTCAATGCACTGTATCTCTGTAACATATCCAAAGCACTTATTCTGAACTCTTTTATTATGATCCAATTTTTAAACACTCTTACAAGACCCTATCTTCTCAGTACTATCTAATCACATGAATAATTACAATATAGTAGCTTTTGGATAGTTTCTTTCAAAACTGCACTTTTAATTGATTCTATTATTTGCCAGGAAGAAAAGGAGCACACAAAGTCCTAATCAATTAGGGTTCATTCAATTAGGACATTCAATTAGGGTTTCATTATTTAGTGGTGTTTAATGCCACTAACATCACTGACTAGTACCATTGTCTTTCAGGTTGGAGGAGAGATACTCCTGCAGCAGGACTCCTTTAAGGCACTCTTATGCATTCACCTTCACATGTATACAGAGAACTATTATAGAAACTTAAACCAGAGAATCCCTGGCATTAGATATCAATGGATCTTTTTTTGGTGCTCAAATAGATCCTGCAATGCATTTGGAAGGAAAGGTACAAGTAGAGGAACTCTATACTTGAAACCTAGCTAGGGTTTCCTGCCCTCCAAATCCGTGGTGTCTGCAAAGTGACAGACTTCTGAGTTGTTCACCCCAGGTAATGTCTGTGTTACTTCAACATTCAAGCCTGAGAAAAATTGCATTCTCAATTCAGGAAAACTGAACTTCCACAGAAATAAAGACTTCCATCATCAGAGCTGATATTCCACACAGTGTATTTCTGAAGAAAAACCCCTAAAAATGCCAAACAAACATCTGCCCCCTTAGATTTTTGGTAGTGATCATACAAAGTGTTCATACTGCACAAATTCTTTTCCAAGTAGACACCCTCTCTTCAGTGTCATATTGTAAGTGAAAACAAAAATAATGCTGTAAAGTTTCAAGGATTGTGAGGAAAAATAAAGGAAAAAAACCCTCAAACACCTCTGCAACTGATGTTACAGTTCTTCCAGCAACTGCTTTGTTTGTAGTCAAATCTTCTACCTCTGTGAGTCTGTGGCAAATTCACACTATCCTCTAACCTGGTGGTCCTGTCCACCATGACCCTTAGGAAAAGAAACAAGTGAAAATTCATATTAAAATTTCTACTCATAAAATGAACAAGTAAGAAGATCTGCTCATTATCCCCTTATTCTTGACATTCCATTGACTTCTGTCTGAATTTTCCATTCTCTACACATTTTCTGCTTGAATTATAACTTTATGTATTTGACACCACCTATTTTCTTACGTTAAAATTAAAATGAACAATAGGTAAGAAAGCATGGGGATTTTTGTTTTAAAAATATTTCCAGAATTACCTTTTTATTAGATTAGCAAAAATGATCAGAGGGATGGAACAGTGCTCCCGTAAGGAAGTGATGTGTGAATTTGGCTTCTTCAGCCAGGCTCCAGGGAAAGCTTATAGCAGCCTTCCAGTACTCAGAGGGAGATTAGAAGAAAGATGGGGACAGATTTTTTCCAAGCCCCTTCTCATAAGAGAGGGGGTAATGGTTTAAACTAAAGGAGGGTCGATTCCAAGTAGATATAAGGGAGACTTTTTTACAATGAGAGTGGTGAAACACTGGCTGCCCACAGAGGTGGGGAATGCTTCATCTATGGAACATTCAAGGACAGGTTGGATGGGGCTCTGAGCAAGCTGATCCAGTTGAAGTTGTCCTTGCTCATTGCAGGACTAAATGACTTTTAAAAGTCCCTTCCAAACCAAACTAGTCTATGATCCTATGTTTCTATGAATTGCTGATCATCTTTAGATATTTCAGATAGAATTTTTTCTCATATATAATTTAATCATAAATACTGCCAGCATCCCATTTACCAATCTTAATAGTTAAGTCCCATTTCACTTATGATTTTCTAAGTATTTGACATAAACCAAGCTTCAAATAGTATAAAAAAGGAACATGAGAAATACAAGTAAAAATTATTTTGCAGTCAAAGGCTTTCAGAAAAAAAAATCAGTGTTAATTAAAATAGGATTAGTGCTGAAGCATAGAACTGAATTAGAAAAATCTACATCTGAGAACTAAACGTGAATTTAAGGATACAATTTTCAGGTGAACTTAGAGATAATCCTCTCCCACATAAACCTAAGCTAAAAATTTAAATAAAGTCATTAAAAGTACAACTAATATAGTTTTAGTTATTTGCTCCCAAAGGATTAAGTATAATGAATGTTTTCAGAAGAAATTCAGTTGTATTTGGGACAGGTCAGTGAACCTAAAGAATAATTTGCTTTCTAACATTGCTTTTGCAGCTCCAAAGCAAAAAAGGTCTTCTCCTACAAACTGAAAGGTGAAAGGTAATGATAGAGTGAGATGTGAAAATGAAACCCTTAAGTGAGTTCATATGTAGAGCGATATCTGTGTACAGTGGGAAAATATTACAAAATATATGCCAAAAAATGCACAACAACCCCTTTAAAATCCTTTCTTAGAATCAATTTTCCTGTTAATTTTTGTCATATGCTTCTGAAGACCATCATTTTAACACCCTCTGCTAAGGTATATTTTTGTCAACCAGTCTCTATCACAAAGCAAATAGCATATGTGCCATGCCAATATCACCTTTGTTATACTCCTCATTTTTTCTCCTCACATTATTCTCATAATTTGTATCCAGTCTGAAGATTATTCTTGTAATCTATAAAATAGAAATTGTTGTAGTTATTTGTAGACCTGTTTGAATTGCATTTAAATACAATGTATCTAATTATAATGTCATATAGAATACCCTAAACACAGCTAATACAAAATAATTTCAGTGTTATATCTCATACACAAATTTGTTCATGTGTGTGTCTGGTTCCTTTTTTCCTTTTGTTTCTTTTTATTTTCTTTTTCTTTAAATAGGACGGCTAATCTATGTATAATCCCTTCTTTAAATTAAATTCTGGCATTTTGTGACAGGATCATGTCTGGAATTAATGTAAATCTGCGTAAAGGCAAACCAAATAATTACTTCAGTCTTCTCATCCATCGTAATGTTCCCAGTTTTTAACAAAGGTTTAGACATAAAGACATCACTATCATTCATTTGGTGAAGACTAATTCACCAAAGATAACAAAAAATCAGCGTCAGTGGATTGACATTGCTAAGTTTTAGGGTACAGTTCTGCTAACTACTTAAAGGCAGTCTTCCTACGTATCTGCCATCCTGAAGATAAGTTTAATGAAGCTAGAAATTAATATGAGTCATAGCATGTATGTATGTGTTATGAGTGTCTTGACTCAGTTATCTGCAATATTTAGTAATATGAAGACGTTGAAAGTAGATCATACTGTCTTGAATTTTGAAGTTCAATTTATGAAGAAAAACATTGTCTTATATGTATTATGTATTATGACTGTATTATAAGTGGCTTTGTCTTTAATATGTAGCAATCATACCAGAAGCATGAAATTACGTTGGGTTTGGCACATTTTTCAGGCAGGAAAAGAAAAATGCATTTCATGAGGACATTTCGAAATTGTAGATTAACAACAATCTTGGTAGGGAGCTGTCTAGAATACAAAGTTCTGTTTTATCCTAATTAGGAACTACAGGAAAATGCACACAGACTTCAAAGGATGGCATGGGTCAGAAATTAGAATACTTAAATCTCAGAAATGTAATTTTAAGGTGTGCTTTATTGCTGACTTCTCGAGATTACAGATAATCTGAAATTAAAAAATAAAATTATTCTGAATTGGATATAAACAAACAAACAAACAAACAAACAAACAAATAAATAAATAAGGGTTTGGTTTCATTCCATATATTTTTCTCCATTTGAAAAAAATAAAATAACTCATTAACATGTTCTTCAATATTAACATAAAAGTAACGTCACCATTTGTATCATAAAAATCTATGACTATTTCAGGTAGGTAGTGAGCTATACTTGGGTCATCCTCTTTGTTAATTAATTTGCTTATTTCCTACATCTTTTTTCTCCCTTAAAACTCTTACCCACAATCACACAGATATATGTATTTATGACATTATACCACCATATGAATGTGGAATCATAAATCTTTAGCCTTTTCAGGCAAGAAATTTGTTAAAGCTTCAAATTATTTAAATAAAATATTTTCATTGCATCATAACACATACAATCTAGACGCTGAATTTTGCATTTGTCCTTTCAAATATTCTGTTAATGTATTTTTCCACCCTTTTTAGGATCATCAGAGTGGCTCTACCCTACAGTGTATTGACTTACGACCTGTAGCTGTGTACCTGCAAGTTTGATGCCAGTGCACTCCATTGCCTTCTGCAGGTGTTTCATAGTAATATTAATGAAGACAGATACCAGCATAGAGCCCTTTGTTGTTCCAGTGGATTCGAAGATCATTATTATTGTATTTCTGTTCCTACTCTGAGTTAAACATTTCATGTAAATTACACTTGTTTTACTCCTAGCCTTTTGGCAAACTGAGTTATTTGCTTGGGAAAAATTAATTGGGGAAAAGATGCAGATGCATAAACGCACAATAATAAACATCTTTTTTCTTATTTAAACGTGTGAGCTTCCTTCTGTTGTGATATTTTAGCCACAGAAACCCGTAGCAGAAAATGGTTACGGTAGGCAATGAGCTTCTGAAAATGCAAAATATATACATAATTATCTGAATAATTCTGTTTCCTCTCTGGACTCAAATTTGTAACTGTTTTGGGGGAAAAAATATGGAAAAAGAAACCAATGTTTTCTCCTTCCTTGCAACTTCTCCATATTTATTAAATGCAATAATCATTTTTGTGTTACTTTCTGTGGTTCAAATAGCAGAATTGTTAAGTGTGCTTTTTTCTAAACTGAATTGCAAATAAATTGTTTATATTCCTCTTTTTTATAAAATTTTGGACAATTCTTGTTAAATATTGTGTACACGTTTATATGTATATATAAATACAAATGTATATAAGAATGTATGTATTCAGACTAAATACACATGGCATAATTTCCTTTAGATGCCATAATGAGATGTAACCCATTTTTCTATTGAATTTCCCTGTAATTGTGGTGCTGTAATTGTAGGCAATAAAATAAAACCCTGTTGTGGTGCAGATGTTACCTGGTTTTATGTTTTTATTATATGCAAATTAAATTGTATGACTCTGGATTTTTCTAAACCACTTTTGGACTTCCTCTGTTTCACCTATATTCATTTTCCAGGTAATACTCTGCATGCTCAATTATTCCTGGTTGTACAAAAAATTTGAACAAATAAATTTATGTTTAGAGTTTTTGGAGTTTGTGGTTCAGATGACAGCTATAATGTCACTGGGTGCTGGTAGGGCTTATGAAAAAATTATTAAGGTAATGAAGACATATCAAAGTCTCAAAATGTTTATTTTTCTTCATCAAAGATCACTTTGTACCTTGTTTAACAAGAGTTTCCTAATATAATAAATATCATACCTATGAGAAGTTATTTTCTTTCCAGTTGCAATCTTTTGATCATAAAAAATTATATTGCAGATATCTCAAAAATATCCTACTGGAATAGAAAACAAACTGAAAAACTTGAAATATTAAATATTTCCAGTAAAGAAATTAACAGGTCTGTAAAGAGTTTGCTGTTAAACTATTCTAGAGAAAGACCTGGGTATCCGGGTGGACAGCAATCTGTCCATGAGCCAGCACTGCCCTTGTGGACAATGTCAATGATATCGCAGGAGGCATTGGGAAGAGCAAGGCCAACAGGTCAAGGGAGGTGATCCTGGCCCTCTGCTCATCCCTGTTGAGTGCTGTATCCATTTCTGGGCTCCTCAGTACAAGACAGACATAGAGTTCCTGGAAAAGGTCCAGTGGATGTCCAGGAACAAATGATTAGGGAACAGGAGCACCTGATTTATGAGAAAAAAAGCTGAGGCAGATGAACTTATTCAGCCTTGAGAAGAGACATCTTCTTGAGAGGGGACCTCAGCAATGTATATCAATATCTGAAAGGAGGGAGCCAAATTCTTCTTGGTGATGCCAAGCAACAAGGCAAGAAGCAACAAGCAGAAACCGGAACACAGGAAGTTCCCCTTGAACATGAGGAAGAACTCTACTGTGTGGATGACCTAGCACTGGAACAGATGGTCCAGACACAAAACCTGTGCCTGGTGCTCCAGGATGACCCTGCTTGAGTAGGCTGGTTGGACCAGGTAGACCCCAGTGGCTCCTTCCAATCTTACCCCTTCTGTGATTCTGTGATTAGCCAAAAATTAACAACATCCTGTTAGTTCTAGCAATGGTCCAGCTGGGTGATTGACTAGTAAAGACTACAAGGACACAGGAAACATATAATCATGCCTTTCTAGTGCTCATCATTAAGAGAAGAAGTTAATTTGGAACAATAATGGTGCTACAAATTTTAAACTATAACTTTTGGTTAACAGGCAAGTGAGGACTCCTCTTGACTTCAAAGAGTTCAGGTAAACTGTTTTACTACAATAAATCCAAATATATTTTAATGTGATTTTATATATATATACATATACCTTTATTTCATGTTTATATATATATATATATATATATATATATATATAAAACTTTTATATTTTTTAAAAACTGAAAGCAGTATTTATAGTTATGGAGACTATAACTATATTAGATAAGTATTTTGAATTTTGAATATTTTCAAAGCCATTTTGATGAGATAACAACATTGGTCAAATATTCTGTTAGGTGAATAATTACTATGTTCAGAAAGTTCACATTTCTGTTCTTGAGGTGTCTGAAATTGCTCTTGTGATCAAAAGAATATTTGTGGCAAAATACTTATCACCTTATGTTGCCCTCAGTTTCTCTTGAAAATGCAAGTGTTTGAAATCTTGCGATGTTGTTCTCACGCAGCTTCACAAAAACAATGTATATTTTTAGCATTTATCTATTGTTTACATTTTTCTGCTCTGGGCGGAGAAATGTGATGGACAGTGATGTTCACCATCCAGGTCAAGAGGTGGCAACCTGTGTAGCCAATCACTTAACCTTTGTACAAATGTATATAAGTAATGGAGTCAGATAATAAAGGAAGAGAAGCTTTCCCTTGACCTGCTGCGTCTGCCTCGTTTCCTCGTGTGCTCTGAAACTGCCACAACCGTAGAGTTACTAAGAATAGTTCCAGTAGGAGGGAAGGAGGGATCCATTTTAACTCATGCTGACTGCAGAATTTGGTTGTCTGAAATAATCAGCATGAAAATACAAGGGATGCTTTAACCTTCATGGCTACATTACAGACTTCAATTCTAACTCTGTAGGGTTATCCTTTCTTCAATATTATTTCTGCTCTATCTGTTCTTGATATGCCAAGGAAGCCATAAGAAAACGAATTATTTAGATTAAAGCACCATTCAAATCCTTATTTATTACCTTAATGTTATGATGTTTTACTGCTACTGAATTATAATATATTCTTGTTCATTACAAACTACCAGTATTGAAACATATCATGTGAAATGGAACAGCGGGTAGGAAAAAGTAATATTTTTTCCTCCTCTCAGATCTTGATTCTTGCTGTTTTGAAACTTCTGACTACATGAACTCAACAGGAAAGATGTCTTATATAGAAAATAATTTTGTCAGCTAAGGAATCATGAACAGACAAAAATTGCTGTTGCATATTAGGTTAGGAGAAAGCGTTACTAATCTAAGGACAACAACACAAAAATGTCCCAGGTGCTTATCAGCAAATTCAATTACACTAACAAAAAATGGCTTATAAATGCAAAGCTAAGAAGGCATTTATATCACTCAGGTGTTTTTTTTCCTTGTTCCCTTTTCATGGATCTTTACCAGAATTTGATGAGATAGGAGTAAAATGAAACATCAAGTATTCATAGGCAGACTACATAAGTTAAAAATAATGAAATTGCTCTGCATATAGTAGCTTACCCAGCAGATTGTCACAGCATGCACCCTCATTAGGATGTCTGCTTGAAACTTAGATTCCTGGCATAAGGTAAAAATGGAATATGCAGGTGATAGAGGCTACAAACAGGTATTTATCATTTACAAAACTGTTTTTCAAAGAACTGTGAAGTCTATAAATCTTTTGTAATATATATGTACTGGCAGCTATTTTAGGCTGTTTTCAGATACAATTTATGAATCTTCTTTAAACTAACCATTGATTTTCACCCTGCGTTAACAGAAATTTGAGTTTTGGGAATAGCAGAAAGAAGGAAAGTTGAACATTTCAAGAATTGTTGTGATATCAATTTGTATGCATTTGAGTGAATTTCTAGCCTGCTGGGGCAACAGTGGCTCTTGGTATCATTTACTTTTTGTTCCTGGGAAAGCCCATTTCTAAAACCATCCCAGAATTATGCAGTGCATGGAAAAGAGTAAACCTCTTATATAGGGATGAAACTGATTGCTGTGAAAGAAAGGAAGGAAAGGAGAAGGAGAATATAGGAAGATAGGAAGAGATGAGTGAAGGAAGAAGGAGGAAGAGAGAAAGACAGGAAGAGAGAAAGACAGAAAGAGAGAGAGAAAGAAAGAGACAGAGAGAAAATATGCATAAAGGAGCCTGACTTTCTCTGGCTGAAGCCTAACACACGATAAATTTTGCCTTACTTGGAACCCATTTTATATAACATGATGACACTTCTTATTTTAGGTGCCTTCTACCATTATTCCCAAGAAACCTCTCCCTGTATCCACTGAAAATGTATTTCTGCATGCAGTCTGACCCTCACCATGGCAAGTGATAGACATCCTGACAGCAACAGTAGCTTAGAGAACCCATCAAGAACATCACTCAGAAAAAAGGGGATTAAAATCAATGGCCAAAAAAGCCTGCCGAAGCAAGCAAACAAAAAATGTCCCAAAACAACCAGATGTTAAAAATAACAAACAAACAAAGCAAAGGCTTTTCTTTTTTTTTCTTTTTTTCCCAGGCAGATTTAATGCAAATGCAAGAATATCTCTTGATAAATGAATTTAAAATGTTGCCTATCAACACATGGTTGTAATGGAAGCCATCTGTGTTTTGGATAAGGTAAGCAGATTTATCTCTTTCTGAGAGCTTGTGATTTATTTTTGCATTAAATAGTAAAGTGGATTCCATTTTTTCTAATAGTTTGTTCACCGTAAATATATGTTCTGTACTTTTTAAAGGATATGGATGGACACAAGAGAGGAAAGTTCCCTGTTTGTCCTCTCCTGTTACTTTCCAGGTTAGGTAGAAGGGCATGCGAATAACAGAACATTATGCCTTCACTGGAAGTGAAGAAGTATTTTGAGATTGGTACAGAGAGACACATTAGGGCTTTATAGCAGTTTTACTACTAGAGGACATCAGAGGAAATACAGACAAATCCCCTCCTGAAGCAAATTTGATTGTATTGTGCAAAGTATATTGAAAACCATAAAGCCAGTAAATGTTTTAGACCAAGACTGGAAGAAAGCATTCCACATGGAAGGACACATTAAGTAGAGAAAAGACTTGTTAATAAACTCTTTAATCTTCATAATGTCTTATTATGTGGGTCTGAATTTTCTCATTACCATAGTTTGTGTTCAATTAAAACCTGGCATGAGGAGGTTAAAGGTCTTTCTGGTGGTTTGGTAGTACATATTTATTAGCTTTTTAGTTCAGATCGTAGCTTATCTTTGAAGCAAAATCTACCATTTTCACTTCCTATATTTGGTTAACATTATAAATCAGTTTTAGAGAACATAAGGGCCATTACTTTTGGATGAAACATAAACAAAAGAATCTCTCTTGGAGACCTCCTAATATGCTGTAATGTTGATGGTCAGTTGCTCTGTGGTATTCACCTAGAATTACTCTATTACAAAAAGCATGTTTAATGTGTACAGTGGATCATCAAAATCAATTATTTCTCCTTACATATCTGCCCTTATTGGCACATACTTAGTTTAAGAAAGTAATTTAGGAAGAATACTTACTTTAAGAAAGCTTATACAAGCTCAAAGTTCTCAATGTTAAGTTCCCATATTTTTCAAGTCCTTGTATTTAGAAAATTAGGTTCAAAAAGAAGAAAATGCCTGCTAAAGCTTCATCGGTTTCATTCCAAAGTCCTATGTCTCAGCTGAAATCCTCCCTCAAACACATTTTTAGCTACAGCACTACATTTGTCACTGAAGTGGTAAAAATTTAATTATGCATTTATGGTTCCATATTCTCTCAGAATAGAACGGCTAAAGTAACTAACTAAGTCGTAACATACTGCAACATGCTTAACCAAATCATCAAAGGCTTGAATCTGGGTACCTAGATAATTTGTAAAATAATTACACACACTGTGATTTCATGAACTAGGCTTTATGGTTTTATTGTTAAATAGAAAAAGCAGGGAATGATTTCTAGCCTCAGTTCCCAATGGCTCTGGATGCTGAGAGCTAGCCCCATCTGTGTTGGATTGCTTCGGAGAGACCTAGCTGGAATTCTCTGAATCAGAGCCATGGGATTCAGAGAATCCCATGTTCATGGATGAACAACCATGAAGTAGCAGCTAATTGGGAATATGTGACTTTATTCATCCTCGGTCTGGCTCCTCAGTACAAAAGAGACATGGACATACTGCAAGGACTCCAGTAAGAGGACACCAAAGATGATGAAGGGGATGGACTATCTCTTCAGTGAGGAAAGGCTGAGACAACTTTTTAACCTGGAAAAGAAAAGGCTCAGGAGAGATTTCAGTGTGGCCAAGAAGGCAAATATCATCCCTACTTCTATCAGAAATAATGTGGCTAGCAGAACCAGGGCAGTGATTTGTACTTGGCCACTGGTGAGGCCTCACTTCAAATCCTGTGTGCAGGTTTGCACGCCTCACCACAAGAAAGATGGAGAGGTGCTGGAAGGCATCCAGAGATGCTGGTGAAGGACCTAAAGTATATGCCTAGTCCTCTTATGAGGAGCGGCTGAGGGAGTGTTCAGTCAGGGGAAAAGGAGGCTCAGTGGGGACCTTTATTGCTCTCTACAACTGCCAGACGAGAGGTTGTAGCCAGATGCAGGTTGATCTCCTTACCCAATAAAAAGCTATGGAACAAGTGGAAATGGCCTCAAGTTGTACCAGGGAAGGTGGGTTGGATATCAGTCAAAATAACTCTTCTGTAAGAGTTTTCAAGTGTAGGCCCAGAGAAGTGGTTCCCTCAACTGCTGGGGTTAAACATGTGGAAGGTAGGAATATGATTTAGTGCTGGACTTGACCATATTAGGCTTATGGTTAGATTCAATGATCTTAAAGGTCTTTTCCAATCTAAATGATTTTATGGTTTTATAATAAATAATATCTATAAACACCTGAGGGGAGAGTGCAAAGAGGATGGAGCCAGGCCCTTTTCAGTGGTGCCCCATGATGGCACCAGAGGGAAAACCAGAAGTTTCCACATTTTTCTAGTATTGCCAAGTCAATAGAGAGAAGGATGGGACAGGATGGTGTGGGGCAGGGTGAGGTGGGGTAGGACAGGGTGTGAAGGGAAGGGAATTGAGGGCACAGCAGAAATAGAAGTAACAAAAATTATTAAAAATTGTCAAACCCCCTTACTAACTTGCTTTTTTCACTTACATATTAGGTGTGTTGCACTTGTCATCATTCAGCAGGTGATTTACTAGTGATTAAACAGGCACAAACAGTTTCAGATTCTACATGATACTCATCTATTTCCTATCAACTGTACCCCTTAACCTATGATATAAAGAAAATTATGGGTTTTTGGATTATATATAATGGAAATGATTTTCCTAATTACTTCTAGATTTTAATACACATACATTTGTATGAGCAGTGCAGCACGATGGACAAAAAGAAACTAGTTATACCAAATTTTCTGTTGTGAGATAGACTAGCTCATAAATAAAATTGAAATTAAAGAAACATCAAATTATTAAAAAAAATCAAAGTATCTGGAGATTCTTATAAATTCAATCCTATAATTCTCTCCACAGAAAAATTTAATCAGTATTTTTTCTTGTTGGTTTTATTTTTATCTGCCAGAAAAAATAGTTTTCACAACTTTAGTCCAGTCTTTCTTCTGAAACCTCTGTTTAATATTACACATGTAAAATCTTCAAGCTATGATTTAAATTAGAATTTATGTTTCTGTGTAGGGGGTACTTTTTGAAAAAAAAATGCCTCATACATCTAATACACTCTGCTAAAGTATTGTGAACATATGTAGTACTGAGGTTTGATGAAGTAAACAAGGATTTTATACTAGACTGTGTGAACTAATTTACTTTTTTTGTCAATATCATTCCATGAAGAAAAACCCAACCATAAAGTGAGTCATATTGATACAAGAAAATCTATCACAAGAATTTATAGTGCTGCTACATTTCAATCAGCTCACGAGTTAGCAATTTACAATCTTCTGATCTACTGAAATCAGCCTGGTACAGATCAAAACATCTAAAGAAGAAATGTAGGGTACAAAAATGCTTCTTGTAGTAATTCATTTAATAAAAAGATACATCATAGAGCTTTATTAAATATTGTAATAAAATCTTTGGATAGGTGGAAGACAAATCCCAAGGGTGGTACAATCTACAATAATAGAAAATAAACAAACAAAAAAAAGTGTTTTATATTTCCAGCTCAAAACCTTTGCATTTACAAAAAGGAAAACTTATTTTAAGATCTGGATCTTTGTAAACAGATACCTCAAGGACCATATTTAGATTATAAACTTGGCTAATATAAAAGCTATTATTTATTCTTGAACTATTTACATACAGTAAGGATCTATAGCTGCATTTCCAAGGGTACATCTGTATTATATCCAAAAGGTGTACGTCTACCTTGTTCACAGCCTCTCTAGATGAGACAGACTGTGTTTTACTTGAGATACCCCATAAATTGTTCAATTTACTGCATAAATTAAAGTATTTCTTCTTTTTTGTGGGATGAAAGGTCATTTCAAGCTTCATGGTGCTATCAGAAAAACAGGGAAACACATTGTGTCATAAAGGATATTTGAACACACCAAGAATGTTTCAACACTGCTTGAGCCCTAAATAATTGCAAGGAGACAAACTATTTGCAGTTTTACTCAGGGTGCTTAATGAGTGCTTGTGTAAGGATGGGTTGTCGGAGTCCAGGGCATTCCTTTGGTTGCCCTAGATAGTCACAGACCTTGGCAGAGAGGTCTGGGACCCAAGAAAGAGGGTTTGAATCCTGGACAGGGGGGTCTGTTCAGGGGGGCTGCCTGGCACAGAGCCCAGAAATACACAGTCTTTGATTTCAGTCCACAGAAAAAGCTTCGAACATTGAGAGAAAAATTACAAGTCACAAAAGTTGATAGATAGTAGTGTAGTTAATCACCAGGTGGAAAATTTGGTAGTTTTGGGATTCTTAGAATGGAGGTGAATGGGGGACAAGATGGAGATTTTAGGGCGGTGCCCTGGGTTCTTCTTGTTCTCCCTTGGCCTCCATCTTCTGATGTGACGTGGGCACAAAGTAGTTTTAAGAAGATTGAATCAGAGTAGAAATGACTTTTTTAGTATAGATAATAGGCATTGGCACAGAACTGTAAATAATAAGTACTTATCTGTATAAAAGGTAGCGACCTCCCATCACAGGGGGAGTCACCCTGTGTCCTAGCTGCTGTGAACATCTCAGCCGGGCACAGACAAATTTGTAAGATAAGAAATAATAAACACGTGAGAAACCAAGAAACACCAAGACCTTGAGACTCCTCTTCATTCTTGCGCCAAGCTCAAAACCTTCAGAGGGCAGAAGGCAAAAAAGACTCACTCTAACCATCCGAATGACCACCTGAATCTCAGGTCAGAAAGAAAACCTAACCCCGAGAATGGGTAAGGGTAAAATTAGAGGAAGTTGGGAATTTATATTCTCATCTTAACAGAAGTTACAACAGCATGGAAATTACAGGATTAAATGCAGGTACTACTCCCTGCGTAGAATGTGGTTGGCATACCTGAAACTTACTCCACCATGATTTCCCACACATCCAATGTACATCTGTAAGCATTGTGCTGAGGGGAAGAAAGGGAAGGGTGGAGTGGAGTCCAGGCTTTGGTGGAATCCTTGAAGGAAGGGGAACTTGATAATACTTTCCAGCTAATAAAACTAGTGGCAGACTTCAGCTGAGGGAGAGAGATGTCTTACTGCTGAACCAGCAACTGTGGTGGAAATACATTCCTCGGATGAACTCATTGTAACCTAATTTAACTAATGCACACCTCCATCCCAAAGTTACACACCCCCAAAGTATGACCAACCTTCACTGAGGAAGTGTCTGCATTTTATTGACTGTACATTCAAGAGCAAAACAAGAGAATTTTGCACCAATCAGTAACAAACAGAGTTACTCAAGCTCTACCTAAACATACATAAATAGTATGAAATAAAGTTAGGAATGAGGAGAATTTAGGGAAGGCTCCATTGTAATTTCTGGGACCAGCCAACAAGCTGAAGCTGTCTCCATAAATATTGAGTAAGATCCATACTCTACATGCACTGACTGATTATCTCAAGCTAGCTTTGATTGGTGACTAAAGCTTTTCTTTGTATTTCTTTGAATACATTTTTGCAGTTGTGTACTATCACCAGCAATCCTTGAACCCTAACCTGTCACAATTTTCTTCTATCATTGTGTATAATAAGGAGTATTAGGCTTGTAGAATGTTACTGTTAGTCCTTCAAGGACACTGGCATTCACCATCAGCAGGTAACATACTCGAATAAAAGTGTAGAGACCTGGGAAAGAGTCTTTCTCGAGCTGTTGGCTTGTGACCCTGAACAAGTCAGTTGGACTGCCCTCTAAACCAGCAGGCTGCTCATTGGAAAGTCCTCATCCTGGGTTGGGCACAAGAGTCTTAGCTTTCCAAAGCAAGTGGACACACATGATATCTATCCAATAGCCTTATTAAAAACCTTTTTAATTTCATATATAGGAAGATTTTACTAAATTTGGGGTTGATTGATTTTTTTTCATTACTATTGGCCAAGACAGATGAGATTATATTTGTTATTCATAAGTTTTCCAGCTAACTGTTCCTTCTATATACAAATAATCTGGCTCGTTCTAGGGACAGGATTTTTTTTAAAATGAGAAGAGGTGCACTGCTTAGTCTTTCCTAAGCATTTGTTAAATTGTTACAAAATATTTCTATCCATGACTCAGAGTTGCTGTTTTCTGGAGAATGAGGGCATTCATTTATCAGTGGAGTTCCCATTGTCTTACCTGTTGCATCTCATCAGTATCAGAAAGATTGAGGACTTGCCTTTTCTTTTTTCTTGTAACAATTCTACAGTCCTTGTCTTGAAAGGTATAGTGCTCCATTTTTAAGTAGTTAAGTGAGTCTTGCCCAGTCCTGTGTCCATAAAAGAGATTTTCTCTTATACAAGTACTTTTTCCTCATGTGAATAACCAAGTCAGGTAAATTCTATAATGTAAGGCCAATTCCTGACTTAAATATTCTTGTATCACTCCAGTTGATATAATTGAGAAGTGGAAAACAGATTTCACTCAGCATGGGAGAAATTTCCTTACTTTTTAAATCTGCAGTTGGGAGAATAAAAATTGTAGTATCTAGTGATATGTTCAGATAACTACATTCAATATAAAATAATTGCTTTATTTTAAAAAAGAGGTAGTTTTTTGTTTGTTTGTTTGTTTATGTGGAATGATTATTTGACTTGTATCCCTGGTATATCATTCTTCTTCACTCCTTTAGAGGACAACTTCATGCATCGCAATTTATATAAATGTTACATTTTTGCAGCACAAGTACTAAATGATGTTTTTCAAATTACAGTTATATATCATATGAACCAATATGTTTTATTTCTTGTTAACAGAGAGGAAACAAGAATAAAGAAAATTGTTTGACTGATTTCTTTGCTTTCCTCATTATAGCAGCTAATGTACATATGAAATATTTCATTTAAATTATTCTGAGATTTTTTTGTTATACATTTAAAATCATATCTAGGTTTGATGGTTTGGGTATCAGACAAAAACTATCAGATGAAAATCAAAAATTAAATTATCTTCAGATCCAAAAATGTGTTAAAGTAATTATTAGGCAGAGAAGAGATTCATAGACTAAATTATTCAAAAGGCATGCTCTTCTTCCATAGGTTTACATTTGCTGTGAAAGGGGAGAGCAGTGGCTTTAAATTAAAACCAAATTTTGATCCAACTCTAATGCGGGCAATTTTTCTGCCTTTGTTCCTTCAATGTTTTCTGTACTAGTACTATACTTTTTCACAATCAGTTACAGAAAAAGAATAAAAAAACCATTACAGTTCAGGAACTGACGCTAGTGGGTGCTCTTAATCCATGGTACTTTGGAAAAGAATTATTCTGGAAAAAAAAAGTAAAAAGAGAGAGAAAGAGAAAATAATATCACAGGAAAAAATACTCTGGGTAAGTACTAAAGAGTGATATATTGTTTTGTGTTAAAATACAGGAGTCTGAACAAGTGAAATGTTAGTTTATCTACTACTTTCTTCATAACGGGTTCATTATGCACATGCCAATGTAAATATTTTTGTCTGTATATCACCATTAGAAGAAGACTGAGTTGAGAGAAGGGAGCAACTGGGTAATAACTTTTGAGACAGGAAATAAATGAGAGAAAAGATATTGTAATCAAGACCTTCCTTCCACTTGGTATTGTCCCTACCTTGGGGTAGGATAAGAAAATATTCTGTGGCTTTGTGGAGCATAATGATGACCAGTGATGACCTCTTCATCCTTAATTGTTTTTTAAAGCCTTTACAAGTAACTTTCAGTCAGTTCTCTGTAATTTTATACAGCTTTTTGTTATTTTCAGAATATTTATGTGTTCTGTGAAGATTCTTCTCAATGCAATTAGCAGAGCAAACAGAATAATTTTTACCTTATGCTCACCTTTCTGGACATCCAATAAGTGCAAGGCTGTAATATTAAATAGTAATATTATATTTGGGATTATTGATTGAGATATTTGGGATTATTTATTGTATTTATCTACTATAATTATTTATTGTATTTATCTACTATAAATACAAGTTTGAAAGCACTGAGACTCAAAGGACTGGTAAATGTGAGAATAAATGGAATGTGTATGACATTACCATAGAGTCACAAAAGAGGATCTAACAGTATCAAGAAAAGAAAAAATCTCTATTCCTTTTCATAAAGGGCAACTGATTTAATCTTTATGCAACATTAGGTAGAAATTTAGTCCAAGTTGAGTTCTTCATTTTTTATGAATGCTTTTGATTACAGCTGTCTTGATAAGCTCCACCTTTTATGATGATGACACTGCTGGCTGAAGACTGACAAATTATCCAGAATAATATAATAATAGTCACATTCCAATTCAGTATTGTACTGCCAACAGGATATATGGCATTTGAAAGAAGTGCTGACAATGATAGACCAGTGAGAGCCCATTGAAAAAATTAATCTGGAAAACTCCAGATAACAATGAATTACCTGTGTGAGGGAGAAGTTAAGGAAAGAAGAGGGTCCACAGACCCCACTGATGAGAAAGATTTGAAAGATGGTTTCCTTCTGTAAAGAGAGAGCAGATAGTGGGACCCAGAAAGAACTTACAGGAGATGGGATGCGCTAACAGAGTGACTCTATGCTCTGCAAAATGTGTTATCCTTCTCTTCCCCAAGGCTCCTGCTCAGTTCCCCTTTGTCTTCTCCTAGCCTGTCCACACACAACTACATTGTTCCAATTTACTAGTTTGGCAGAAAGTTAACCCAACAAGTGAAACAAAAAAAAAAAATTCTGATTATCTAGTGAGCTAAATGAACTTGCAACATCATTAACCAAATGTTGGTTCCACCAAAAAGAAAGGAAGGGAACAAGTTTCCCATTAATGCTGAAGGTCAGGAAGAAATAGAGGAGTGGATATCCTTTGTTTGATGTGGCAAAGTATATTAGCTTGACTTGAGCACCTGATGAAAGCAATAGTATGACAGAAAGGGAAAGAACAGCAAAAAAATGACACTTCCCGTTTTAATGTCCCTCCAAAAATCTTGAATAATCATAGTTTAAAATTAAGACATTTGTCTACAGAATTCCTTTTTGGTTCTTGCCTTCACAAGATGTAAAGATTCTTTAATGTCTTCTCCAAGACAGCCTCAGACACTGTTTGTAGATTTGGGAGAGGAATCTAATCTCTATCCTGAAGTACACTGAAATTCAGCCTTTATCTGTCATCTCGTTTAGCCTTTACTTAAGCCTATAAGATTGTATCTTCCTTCAACAAATTATTTCACTTATACTGAATAACAAGAGAGATATGAATGTATTGGACAGAGCCCAGCAATAGGCCACTGAGATGAGCAACAAAATGAAGCACTTCAAATATGAGGAAAGGCTGTGAAAAATGGGACTGCTCATCCTGGAGATGAGCAGCCCTAAAGGGATGGTATGTAAGTATGTAAATATCTTATGGGAAGGCATAAAGAGGACCAAGCCAGACTCTTTTCTGTGGTCCCCAGTGACAGGATGAGAGGCCATATGTACAAACTGAAAAACAAGAGGCTCTGCCTGAAATGCAGGAAACACTTTTTTGCTGTGGGGATGACTGAAAAGCGAGGCAAGTTCCCCAGGGGTACTGTGGAATTTTCATCCTTGGAGATATTAAGAAGTTGCCTGCACATGATCCTTGGAAAACAGCTCTAGGTGACCTCATTTGAGCCAAGGTGTTGAACAAGATGACCTTCAGAGGCACCTTCCAAACTCAACCGTTCTGTAATTCTGTGATTCTCAGAATTATTCAGCTACATTTATATAGTGGAGATAGGCACACGTTTTGCTGAAAGAGTGATTTTGAAAAGATTCACTGCTGCTTTTAATGAGTGGCATATATTGCATAGAACACTTTGAGTGAAGGTAAATACTGTAAAAGAGCATGCCAGAATATTGTTGTAGAAAATGCTAATCCCACTGAAACTTTTCAACTTAAAAAAAAAAAATTGCAGTTGAAAATTAGTTTGTATGAGTGTTTTCTTGCTTTCTTGTAACTAGAACATTGCCTTGACTAACTAATCAAAAATACCATAATAAAAAGAAAAATTCTCTGGTTTGCTTTATACCAAGGGAATTTGTACTGGTATAAAATAGATTACATTATGTAAATGAACTGCTGTATGAGTAATGCTGCTTAATTAAATTCGTAACTATAAAATATAATTGTTTAAATAAATACATCTACCCATTACTAAGTGTTGATTATAAAATAACACCAATGACAATTCACCTTTAAAATGTTTGAACATTTTATTCTTTGATACACTGCAACATTTTTCTTTTTTTAGCTAATTTTTCATACAGTAGAAATTTCTTTGGTGGTCATGTGGAAAGGCTTTGCTGAAGCTTTATTTATATTAGATTTTGAGGGGAAGGCAATTGGTTAGATTTGAGTGAAGCAAGTAGATACACAGTTAAACCTCTGTGAAGACCTATTGACTTCTCTGTCACGGTGTCACCTAAAGAAATGGAAATTTATTGAATATATTGAAAGGTTATTCTGTGTACTGGAACAAAGCTAGAATTGATGCATTCTGCATTGTTTCTAATAAGGAACTACTTTTGTACTACCCTGAAATTCCAATTTTTTCCAGAATGAATAAGTAGACAAGAAAATTACACATTATTTAAGATATTCCTTAGTTGACTTTCTTGTACTATTGCGGTCTTTTTTATAGGCTGATTCTTCAATTCCCTTCTGGGATGTTTCTTATTTAGATGGGATCCTGCGGGGCTCACTGCTGAGATTGTTTGGCTATGCAGAAATTCACATCATCTTTAAAAACCAACTATTTAGATTCACTTTTTCTAGCAAACAAGGGAAGTAGAGGATGAGGGCTTGTAACTAGCTAGGTCTCAACACCATATGCTCAAACTCAGAATCAGTCTAGTTTCTCTAGACTAGACACAGCATTAAATGAGTCTCTAAGTGAAATGCTGTTGTCTGCTATTCTTGGTATAGGGTTTCAGAAAACTAGCTTCAAAGAGCTTCCAGGATGCTCTATCAAAAGTCAGAAGGAATTAATTTCCTTTCTGTTAATTCAAGTTTGACATTATCCCAATTCATGGAAGTATGTATTTTAACAACATGTAGGTATCACAATTCATGAAACAATGTAATTTAACAAAAATGGTCTGCTTGATGCAATCTGTATCACAAATTCCAATTACTTTTAACACTCCCTTGACTTTCTGGATTTTTTTTTTTTTCTGGGAGAAACAAGGCCTTAAAACTATTAAAAATCCTTTAACATTAGTAGTCGTGCTGTGCAATTGAGTTCTGAACCAACTATCAGTGTCCAAGAAATAGTTGCCAATATCTGTATAACATATAATCAATATTTGCATCCATAAAAAATATTTCTATTTTTTTAATTTGTCATATTGTTATGTGAATTATGTTTTTATGTAAACCTCAGTGTCAGTATAAAAGATTGTTTTTCAGTACTTCAATTCCTTTTGTTTCACTTGCTGCTTGATTTATCAGAATATCCTTAATTTATATTTGTTTGTAACATAGCTTTCTAAGTCTGTATCCCTTTGGAATACAATTGATTTATCCCTTGTTATGTATCATGAAGAGGTTTCATTCCACTTTACCATCATATATTTTGCAGGTTTATTTGGGTGGTTGGGTTTGTTGGTTAAGACACCTTGGTATTTAAAAAAATATATTAATTAGCTTACCTTCAGACACCACATATTTTTGCAATATATTACTTCCGTTATTTTTCCAAATATTTTCAAAAATGCTATGTTAGTTTTTGGGTTTGTTTTAAACCGAAATTTTCAATGCACCTATGAATTTCTTTTTTCACATGATGAATTCAAGGAAACCCAACTACAACATAATTTCAGAAAATTCTGAGTATAAAGCTTGGACCCATTAAAATTAACCCAAATTTTATCCTTTTACATTTGATTTTTAAATTTTAATTTTAATTCAAAGTCATTATGTTCTGGGTGTTTGCCAGATGTCATAGTACATTGCATCACTGTGAAAATTATAACCCCATAAGCCAGACGAAAACATTAAAAGCCACCTCCCAAAAAAAGTGTTAATATAATTTACATAAATATGAAGAAGAATAATCAAATCAACGTCTAAAATTAAATTCAAGCTTGTTTTCCCAAAACAAATCAACACATCATCAATTTTTCCTTGCTTTGATTATCACTAAACTCCAGAACCACTATAGAATTGACTTACATTTATTTGCACACAGGCATTGATTAACTTAAATAATGCCCACACTGAGCATTGCTGAAGTGTCTAGGCAAGCTACTAGAACTTTTTGCCTTTTGCTGAAATTAAAGATTTGTTTGCATAAAAATAAAAAACTACTCCCAATCCTCACCAGTAAAACAATCCTAGTTGATTTACAGGCCTGCTTCAATAAGGAATCATTACACTGGCATTTAGACAATTTTTTTACTTTTTATTTTTTTTTTTTATGCCACTGTAGGCTTTGTCCTGTGAAGGTTTTTAGGATATATTTTTTAGTTCTCCTTTAAGATGCAAATTTAAGAGAATAGTCCAATATAGCCAAAAGGTTTAAGCATTTGTTATTTCTTACTGAAAATATAGACTAAATTGATTCTTTGAGGAAATAAATTACCTAATCAGATTAGAAATTTATTACTTAGCCAATTAAATCTTATATTAAAATAGCTACAGGTTTTAATTGTCCTATTTTCAATCCATAACATGCATCTCACTTCAGTATTCTTGGTTATTTGAGAAGAGTTGGTTTGTTGGGGGTGTTTTGTTTGTTTGAGGAGTTTTGTGTGGGTTTTTTATTTGTTTGGAGGGGTTATGATTTGGGGCTTTTTTTAAGCTTGCCATACTCATCTATGAAGATTTTTGATTGATTTTATTTGAAAACTGAAAGATGCTTAAAATTAAGGCTTTAAGGGAATAATCAGGAAACAGAGGGAACTTTCAGTAATGTTTTCTATAGGTACTTGATTCTGAGGTAAAATCCTGTTCTTAAGCTTATATAGAAAAAATTATGCGATCCAATAAATTCCATATGATGTTATGTGCTGAGCAAGTTAGCACAAGTCTGAATTAAATATTTTAATTTCTGTGATACAGTTCAGAATAAGCATTTTATATTCTTCCTATGCTTAAAAGATCTAGTAATAATAGACATCAGTAGTCACCCAGCTGCATGTACTCAAAATGATGTTAACATGGTATTCCCTGGATACACTGTATCCATTAGATTCAATAGAACCACTGGTGATGAGGTGGATGATTATGTTGACTTTTGCAGTTATAGTAGACACATGAAAAATAAGTGTCTTGCATACAAAAAAAAAAAAAAAGATCATTTTTTACAATAATTTAAGAACAAAACTACATGAATACACAGGAGATCCAATTCCATTCCTGATTCCATTGAAGTCGGAAAAACAGAGAATATCTGACAAGTATGCAAAAAAAAAAAATCTTTTCTTTTTATATATCCAATCAAAGATGATATTAAAGTGTAAGAGGTATAAAATTTCGAAATATTGCGTGAGATTTAGTTCTAATTATGTGTCATAATTTTAACTATATCAACATTAGAACCAGTTCCAGTTTAATAGTATCAGTTGACCATTCACCAATAATTTACTGTCCTTTAAATTTCATTCTCTGTGCCAAATTTCTGTGACTAAGAATTTTTCTTCCTATTAACTGGGGCTATCTTTCTCATTGCTACTTAGACTTCACAAAAATCTATGAGTTGTGTCTGTAATTTCAATTTTTTTTTCTTTTTTCCTTATCCAATGTAACATATTCCTGAGAATAGCTACAGTTTCATAATTGTTCCTTATAGCCACTAAAGTACTGAATTATTGTGAGGAAGACACAGTGCAATATCTAATATATCTTTTTTTAAATAATATCTTTTGAAAGTAATTGCTTTTGTTTTTAACATAGTTATTATGGTTATGAGGATGGGAGGAAACAGTCTCTAACCACGTTTCCTCATGTTTTTAACTAGCTAATTTGGATCACTCTTGTGTCAACTGGTGAGAAACAAGTGTATTAGCTCAGATATTTCCTCCTGCCTTCATATCTGAAAAGTGCTCTTCGCTTTTTCCTCATTATTTTTTGAAAGACAAGGCAGAAAAATTCTCCAGTTCTCGCATCTAGAATGTAGGGGGAAATTATTGTCATTTTTATGAGGTATTTGTAGTATTCAGAAAGAAGAAAAATCTATTTCAGGGCAGGCAGTTTTACATAAAAGTTAGTTAAGTATGGTCACAAGAAATTGTCAATTTTTGTTATGTAGCTAAATGTGACCTGTCCCAAGCAGGTGACATGAAGCTGAGTGCTGCAGTTCATATGCTTAAGGCATGAGACACAATCCAGATGGATCTTCAAGGCCTCAGGAATGCACCCTTGTGAACCTCCTGAATTTCAACAAGGCCAAGTGCAAGATCTTGCACCTGAGTCATGGTAACCCCCAAAGGTCAGTACAGGCTGGGGCATGTATGGATTGAAGGTAGCCCTGCTGATAAGAACTTGAATGTGCTAATGGATGAAAAACTGAATATGAGCCAGCAATGAGCTTGCAGCTGAGAAAAACAATTTTATCCTGAGCTGCATGAAAAGATGTGTGGCCAGAAGGTCAAAGAAAGTGATTCTCTCTCTCTGTTCCCATGACGCCCCATCTTAAACACCGTGTTGAGCTCTGGGGTCCCCAGCACAAAGACATGGACATGTTGGAACATGTCCAGGGGAGAGCTGCAAAGACAGACAGAGGAATCAAACACCTCTCCCACAAGAAAAAGGTTAAGAAAGGTTAAGAAAAATGTTGGGGTTCTTCAGCCTGGACAATAGAATGCTCTCTTATTGCAGCCTTTCAATAATTAAACTAGGCTTGTAAAAAAAAAAAAAAAAAAAGGGGGGGGAGAGTCTTTTTACCAGGAATGCAGTCACAGGACAAGGGAAACAGTTTTGAACTGAAAGGGGTTGTGTCCTGGTTTCAGCTGGAATAGATTTGACCCAAGGAAATAATTCTTTTTAGTCAGGTTGATAAGACAATGGAACAGGTTGCCCAAAGAAATTGTGGGCACCACATGAAAAAGTGTTAGAAGGTGCTTTGAGCAATGTTAGCTAGTGCAAGATGTCCCTGCTCACAGCAGGGAAGATGAAGTAGATGTTTTGGAGCTCCTTTTCTAATCAAATTATTCTATGATTCTGTGATACTATAGGGAGCAGGGAAAAGTTGTTGTAATTGAGTAAAAAACCCTGCTTACAAACAAACCAACCAACCCCACCTCACATTCAATACTTCCGATGTTATCTAAAATCTTTGAGCCCTGATATTCAAAATGGAACAAACAAATATGTACCTGTGTCTGCTTACTATTCATAGTGAGTGAAACCTCTTGGCAATAAGGAATGTTCATGCATTTTCTTCTCAAATACAAGTCATTAATCACCTAATTGTTGATGGTATGCTTTCTCAAAAGTTTCATGCCACAAATCTGTGAAATCTCTCATGTACCAGCCTAGACAAACAAATTTATTTCTCTTTTAGCTCTCTCATTTATTGGCTCCTTCCTGGTTTTAAAGCCTATAGAATCTATCTACTTGGTTCCCCTCTAATGTTTAGGCTAAATTTTCATGTTTTTACAGACATGAAGAGACAGTAATACAATACCTAGATAATCTTCTGACGAAACGAAAAGAACTACAGTCCACAGTATCTTACTAAAACAACCACAGACTCTGATTTAATAAAATCAGAGTTTTGATTTTATAAAGAGTTATATTTATTTATTTGTTGGAAGTACAATAAATACATCAAAATAAAATACAACACCACAAAAAAATGCAACTACAATACAATAAAAAAAAATTAATGAATGTAAAGTCAACAAGCAATAACTTGAAGAACATTTGCATACATTTTACCTTCGCTTGGTTATTTTTTGTGAGGAAAGTATCTTAAAATAAAAGCAAACTGCATAATATACACAATTCTTAAAATAGGCAATTTTCACTTCCTAATTAATTATCTATGCACATATACTCACACACACATACACAGGCCAACTTCAGAAAATGCTTTATCAGCTCAACAGGGCTGGATAATGGCTCTCCTACAATATGAGGTCTAGAAGCATGAGTCTGAGGAGTTTGAATGTCCCCCACAGATGGAGGTCCCAGGTGAGGGTCATTGTAAATACACATTGCAGAGCACAAACTAATAGGTTTTGTTGAATGTCATGGCACCTCTGTTGAGCAATATATAACAATTAAAAATGGGAGCAGTCAGAAGCTACCAGAGGGGTTGGACTTTATATCCAAGGTAATATTTGATGCCTCACAAAATAGGACATGCTCAGCAGGTTGTACAAAATTACTTTGCAGCTCTAATTATGCAGCCAGTAACACTGAACTTTGATGCTGAATTGCTTTGTTCTGTTTTCAATGCTTTGTGGTTTTTCTTCCTGATGCAAAGAACCTCAACTACTACTACTTTTTATATTCACTGTTATGATGAGCAAGAGAAAAATAAAGTGAGAGGAATTTGGAAAGGCTGCAATGGAATGAGGTTTGCAAATAAAAGTATCTTAATTTGAAATTTTCTAAGATTTCACGTCTCTCACTCCATTCATGTTTACTACTTCAAAGTATTGTGTAAAATGTTCTACTAAGAAACCACCTAAGGATACTCGGTTTTAAGGCTTAGCCCAATTGAAAGGTTTTTTATTATTATTATTATAAAATTGCTCACACCCCTGTCATGGGGGCATTTTTCTGCAAAACAACAACAAAAATGGTCTCTGACTGCAGCACTGGAGACCAAACATAAACTTTATGGAGAGCACATCTGAAAGTAATTGTCTAAATGATCTTTCTTTCCTTTAAGGTTTTTGAACACAGCGCAACTCAAGTGGAAAAAACTTCTGACCATATAAAAGATACAGTTATGAAAACACTTTTAGTCTGACTGTATAATTTTTGAAGCCTCTGTAACCAGAAAACACAGTGGAACTTAGCTGTCCAGAGCAGATGAGAAAACAACATTTCAGTGACAGGTGGAAATACCTCAATTCCAGCAGGCTTATACAGTGGCCATTTGTAGCTGGACAATCTCAAATACCATTGACCAAAAATTGACCATTTTTGCTGCTGAAGAACTTTGCAACAATTGCCTGAACACTCTTACACTGAGCACTTCAGAAACATTTTTTTTAGTAAACCTTCTCTTAAAAAAAGAAAAACAAGTTATCAGTATATCAGTACATTTTTAGAATTGGCAAATATGAACCTTTAACAATAATTACAGAATTCCACTGAAAGGTGACTGTGTGAGCCAGGGCAGGCTTCTGAGATTGTTTCTGCAACAATTATTCCGTGCTCAATAAAGAAGGGCAATTACTGATAAAACTCCTTCTTCATCATAACATACACACATATTGCTCTTGCTGATTTATAGAATTAACAGCCTTTCCCAAGTCTCTCAACTAGCTGGCTTTATCTTGTGTATGTAATTAACATAAGCAATGATGAGAATGCAGCTAATAAGTGTGTAAAGGATCCTTGCCATCATGTATTTCTTCCTACAGTTCATGTATAGTCAGAACGTGTAATTCTTACAGGTTAAAGGAGGAATGTTTTCAAGGGTTTTGATTAAAATAGGAAGACAAAGGTTTATTTTTCTGAGGTGTTTGATATGTTTTTATATTAAACAGGTAGGAAAGATGGAGTTAATATGATGCATGCTATTATTAAACATTGAATTTTTTATGTGTGACTTTTGCATAACATCATGGAATCATAGAAAGGTTTGGGTTGGAAGGGACTTTACAGATCATCTGGTTCCAAATTCCATGCAGTGGGGATGCAGATTACTCAGAACTCCATCAACCTGGTCTTGAACACAAGCAGGGATGGACCATCCACAGTGTCCCCAGGCAATTTTTGCTACCACCCTCACTATAAAGGATTTTTTCCTAATCCAATCTATACCTACTCTTTCAGTTTAAACCCATCCCTTCTTGTCCTGCCACTACATGCTCTTGTTAATAGTCTCTCTCCATCTTTCCTTTAACTTCCCTTCAGGTAATGGAAGGCTGCAATTAGGTCACCCCAAAGCCTGTTTTCCAGGCCGAGAAATGCCAATTCTTTCAGCCTTTCTCCACAGGAGATGTTCTCCATCTCCGTGATCAACTTGGGGAGCCTCATCTGGACTTGCTCCCACAAGTCCATGGTCTTCCTGCTCTGGGGACCCCAGAGCTGGATGCAGCACTGCAGGTGGGGTCTCACCAGAGGGAAGCAGAAGGGCAGAATCCTCTCCCTGGCCCTGCTGCCAACGCTCCTTTGGATGCAGCCCAGGACACATTTGGCTTTCTGGGCTGTGAGTGCCCATGGCTGGGTCATGTCCAGCCCCTCATCCAGCAGCTCCCCCAAGTCCTCAGCAGGGCTGCTCTCCATCTGTTGATCCCCAGCCTGTGTTGATACTGGGGCTTGCCCCGACTCCAGTGCAGCACCTTGCACTTGGTCTTGTTAAATCTCATGAGATTCCCGTGGGCCCACTTTATGAACTTATCCAGGTGCCTCTGAATTACATCCTATCTTTCAGGTGTGCCAGATGCACCACTCAGCTTGATGCCACCTACAGATTTGCTGGGGGTGCACTCGATCCCACTGCCCTTGACACCAATGAAGATGTTAAAAAGTGCCAGTCCCAATATCAACCCCTGCAAAACATCACTTGTCACTGATGTCCATGTTGGGACTCTGAGCCATTGACCACTACCCTCTGGATGTGACTGTCCAACCAATCCTTTGCCCACCAAACAGTCCACCCCTCAAATCTATCTCTCTCCAGTTCTGCAGCTTATAAATAGTACCTGTAGCATTCTAGCAGTTACTTTTTTGACCCAGAACCGTATTGCAAATCTGACATTTTAATTCCCAGATATAAAGAGACACTAACATATATTTAACAGAAGGAAAAAATTGTCATCTTCATGTTTTGTTGAGAAAGTAATTTTTATATGTTTAGGGATTCTTGAGGAAAAAAAAAATTCCCCACACTGTAGATTACTAATGCATGCCGCAGGCACTTAATTCTTCTTTCTGCCATTTGTGCATCTCTGATAGTTCCTGACAATGGATTGATGACACTTCTTGTCCTCTATGTGGAAATGCCTCTAATCTTGCAGTAAAATGTATTATATCAGTTATAATCAACAGTAGGAGTCAGGGATTTTCCCCCGCCTTGCATTATTATTATTTATTTACCTAATATATAACCTAATGGTCTGTGAGAAACAAACTCTCTGGGAGTATTGTATGAAGCTAAACCCAATTTCTGAGCAGCATGGACACCACTAGAAATAAAGAGACAATACTATTTACCACAAGATGCAATGCAAAGATTATATAACACCAATTGGGATTTATAAACTGCTGAATGCATTACAGAATTTTTGCCATATTTTCTGAATACTAGAAAGAACTTTAAAGAGCACATGAAATAAAAAATGTAGAAAATAACAAGAGTTGTCACAGCATATTATAAAAAGGGAAATAAAGAAGCATATATAGGAGTATATCTATTTCAACCAGACTATAATGTATGATGCTTGGGAACAATTGCAACTTTAACAGTTAGGCAATATGAGGAAGAACTGTCTCCTTTTTATCGTAGTGAATTAAGAAAATAACAAATATCCAAAACAATTATTTCAGAATTAAATATGTAGAACACAAAAACATCACATTTTTGGGAAAAAAAACAACCTAAAACTGTGTAATTAAGACAGAATTCTGACATAATTATTCAGGCTATCTCAGTAGACATTTTAGGATTTCACCAGCCATGATGGAGATAATCAGGAGACGTAGGAAGTGTTTGCACTTCTCATAAAATCTCTTTCCTATCTTGAGCCAGAATCCAGAATTCCATATTGGCATAAAATTGTCTGAACAATAATTTTGAGAGATGCTATAATTAAAATATCCATATAAATATTTGTGATGATTTTGTCTATCTACAAGTTGGAAAGCTTTCAATGTATTTATTTTTCAGGCTTCTCAGTTCTAGTAATGGGAGAAATGTTAGTAAATAACCTTCTTTGACCTAGCATCTTTTCAGTCAGCTATATAAAGTCATGGAAACAAGTTTTTCCTACCTTAAGTATCCAAATTGGGATTTTAATGTACTTGTGCTAAGAGAAGGAGCATATATGCTGCAAGAGCCAAAATTGACAGGGATATGTTTTGATATATACTAGAGAGGAGTTAATTTTTCTTGATTTTTTTCTACAGGAAAATCCTTGGGCATCTGTCATTTTATCTTCAAATCTGTGATCATCTAAGTATTATATAAAACATGCTTGCATGTATTAATTTCCTTTAGAATACTATTTATTCTGAGAAAAATAACAAAGCAAACAATTTTTTTCTCCACAAATAAAGTTTTGCAATAAAATAAAAGAAAAAAAACTTTTTTTTTTTTCTACATCTTGTTTTGATAATTCATTTTTTTTAATGCAAATAAACACAGGGAAGGATAAGAAGTGGGTTAAGTATGAAGTTCAAATAGCTTCTATGAAGGAAAGTTCATTAGTTACAGTTAGTTCTTCAGAAAAAGCAATAAAATCTAATTTAAACTTTAACAAAAATTTGGAGTTGGATCTTCCTAAGTACTTACATAATAAAAAACTTTTTAATTAAAAAACCCTTTTAATTATAGAAATTGTTAATCATGACATAAATACAAAAACAGAGATGGGGTTATTAATTTCAGGGTTTCAAAGATGTGAGAACTACTGCAAAAACTCTGGGTAATTTTGCCTTTCCTTATGTGGCTTATGTGAATACTCACCCATTTTTCTACCACATGTATCTTTCGGTGCTACATACATCAAACCCCAGCTTTGCTAGGAGCTGTTTATTCAGGTTATACCTCAATTTGCTGTGGATAGAGAGAGAAAAAGAGAATGCAAAGCTTATCCTGATCCAGGTGAAATCTGTTTTGCTTACCCTCTAAGCAGTCATTTAGACTGTGTTTATATCTTGGTTAAGGTTCCATTTATACTAATGATATATTCCTGGCTTTACAAAGTATGTTTCCTCTTTATTATCTACAAATTTTGAGCACAACTCTATTTATTTCAACCTTAGTTGAAATTATACATTAATATAGAGGCAAATATACCACAGGTAATATATCAGAAATTCATCACTGTTTGAGAATACAGGAAGAGTACGTTTAGATTTTCTTTGTGAGGAATAGGATTCCTATCTTTAAACTTCATTTTCAGAATGTTTAGGTATGGTTTACACTTTATGGTCCCTTATATCATCCCAATATTTATTCTGCTATTTCAGATCTCCTTAAAATCTATAAAGTCTGATAGGGATCTAAGATACCTGGATGAAACAAAAATTTGGGCAGTAGAAGACAGGAAAATTATGCTAAAAAGAAATGAACATAATAAAAAGGAGGAAAAAAAGCTCAACAAAAAACCTCTACTTCTCTTCACTGAACCATTTCTTTTATTCAGCTACATGTAATACAAAGGCATTCAGATGCCACACTGCCTCAGCATAATTATTTAGAATCTGAGACTTAAAGGAAACAAATTCACAGAAATTCAGTGTTGGCAGTTTCTCTACTCACAGGACAATTTATTTTAGTTCCTCTTTAAAGACTTTATCCTCTACTGATGAACAGTTTGCCTGCCTTCCCTTTCATACAAAAGGAATCTGGTAAAACGTGGTGGTGGTGGTGGTGGTGGTAGTAGTAGTAGTAGTAATAGTGTCTTTCAGCAGAGGAAATTTTAGAATCACAGAATTTCAGACACACAGTCTGAAAACAAAATTGACATCATGAACACATTTTCAACCTTGAGAAATCCAGATCTCCAGATCTCTTTAACTTTTACGTTTGATTTGCATTATCTGCACTGCTTTTATATTTTTGTCCTCCAGTGAGATCCATTGTCATTGCTATACAGCTTAGATGCTAAACTTGCACTACAACTGCTGCAGCTTAAAACCAGAAGTGCTTAACCAGAAGTTAAGCACTCTTTAACACTCTCTTAAAGAAGTATTGTTTAATTTAGTCTATGATGAAATAAACCAAACAGAGAAAAACAAAGATGGAATTTTATGAGAAATTAATTTTGGAATGGATGGAGCGGGTAGGAACCTTTCCCCCAGTGACAAAAGGATAGCTCACAGGAAGTATTGTAGCAAGCCCCATGGGGAGTTTTCAGTCCTGTGAGCTTGGCATCTTTTGAACCTTAGGGAAAAAAAAAGGCCAAAAGTGCTGGATGCCGTCTGCTTCTACAGATGAGGAGTCACTATCCTTTGGGACCTGCCAGTCCCTTATGTTATGACAGCAACTTGAAATCAATGCATAGATTTCTATACCACTGAAGAAGAAGTATAACTTCCAGAGCATTAGCAAAATATGTAAGATAAAGATGAACAAGATGAGCTATTGCTTGGACTGGGTTCATTTTGACACTGTTTCTCTGTTGTATGATCTGTGGCTTGCACATCAGAAGGATAAAAAGTCTTTCTGATTTCTCCTCAAGCATCAGAACAAATTGAAAATGTAAAGAAAGTGGACATGTTATTGATTCTTTAGAGAGGAATTTAAACTAGGTCAAAGAGAAGAGACTGAAATCACTGAAAGTTTTTTGGCATACAAGTATTTTTAAGGATCTTCTTTTCTCCTTGATGGGTAAAACTGTAGGTGTTAATTTCGTGTTATTAAACTGGGCATCAACTTTTATTCCCCCACATGTAGTTATTTACCTGGGAGATTTTAGTAAAGTTTATTCATTTGGGTTTCCAGTTCAATGATGCAAATTGTCTGAGCCAAATTATCTCATACAACACTGCCATAAATCTGCAGTAATTTTAGATTGTTCCATTTTGTACTTACAGTTCTACAATAAAAATTCTCTTAAAATTGCCTCAATTAATTTTTTGTGTGCTATGAATTAGCACCTTACATGATATAAGAATTTTTTTAATAGATTTTACCTTAAAAATCTTCATTTCAAACACTTAAAGTCAAATAATTTGAAACTATGAAGTATGACTAAACTTTAGATCCATTGCATACGTTTACATCTGGTATGATTCTCCAAATATCCAACTGAAAGCTCTCGGTAGGCTGCAGGAAAGGAGTTACAAAATTTACAGAGATGATGAGAGAAGTGTGAGAGTGTAAGTCCTGTCACTGGGCACCACTGCAAAGAGCCTGGTCTGTCTTCATTGCAACTTCCCCTCAGGTATTTATGTACATTGAGAACGTCTCCCCTTACGCTTCTCTTCTCTGGCCTGCACAGTCCCTGCCCTTTAACCTTCCCCCTCAGAAGAATGTTCTAGTCCCTTAGTCATCTTGGAAGCTCATTGTTGATGTCCACATCTCTCTTGCACTGAGGAGCCCAGAACAGGACATAACCCCCAAATGCAGCCTCAACAGCACTGAGGGAAGGCGAAGGATCACCTCACATGCTCTGCTGGCAGAAATACTCTTAAACCAGTGCCATTTTCTTTGCAGCAAGGGCACATTGCTGACTCTTGTTCAAGTTGGTGTTCAGAGTGGCCCCCAGGTCCTTTTCTGCCAAATTATTTCCTCGTGGGTGGTCCTCGTTTGTACCAATACATGGGTTTTTCCTCTGCATGTGCAGGACTTTGCACTTTCCCTTGTTGAATTTCATGGGATTCCTGTCAGCCTATTTTTTCAGCCTGTGGAGGTAATTCTGAGTGATAGCACAACTCCCTGCATATCGGCCACTCCTCCCAGTTTCCTGTCATCAGAAAACTTGCTGAGGGTGCACTCTGCCCCACAATTCAGAGCATTAATGAAGATCATAAAATCACAGAATCATTAAGGCTGGAAAACACCCCTACCTTCAAGGAATGGAGTCCATAAACCTAACACTGCAAAGTCCACCACTTCCCAAATCCCTTATCTCGAAGTTTTTTGAACACTTACAGGGATGGTGATTCCACCACTTGCCAAGACAGCCTGTTCCAATATCTGATCATCATTTTGGTGAAGAATTTTTCCTACTCTCCAATTTCAACCTTTGCAAGTGCAACCTGGGGCCATTTCCTCTTGTTCTGGCCATGCTATGAGGGAAAAGATACTACAAGCTCCTTTCACAGATGCAGAGGCCAAGAGCATCCTCCCTGAACTTCCTTTTCTTCAAACTAAACAACCCCAGCTCCCTCAGCCAACTCCTCATCAGACTTATGTTCCAGACCCTCCACCAACTTCATTGCTCTTCTCTGAACATGCCCCAGCACCTCAAAGTCTTGCTTGTTGTAAGGGGCCCAAAACAACACAGGACTTGAGGCGCAGCCTCACCACAGCTGAGTACAGAGGGCTGACCACTGCCCTGGTGCTGTTGGCCACACTATTGCAGATACAGGCCAGGATGCCAATGACATGTTAAAGAGAATCAGACACGGTACTGACACCTTGGGCATGCCTCTATTTACCAGCCTCCAACTAGTAAACCAGAGTGTGTGTCACTGATCAGCACCTTCTGGGCTCATGCTAGGTCTTCATGTTAGGTTTTGTGTATAACAGGCAATCCAGCCTATTATAACAGTTATTTATGTAGATTAAATTATGCAAAATCTTCACATTAATTCTGAATTTATGTCATGGGATGGATAATACAGATATAATTAAAACCATGGATAATAATTTTCTATTGTTTAAAGACTTAATGAGATTCATCCATTTTATTTTACTGACAGTTGATTATAGTGGTAGCATGTACTTTCCTTAGTTTTCATGAGATTATTTGTGAACCTACGTATGCATAATTATTCATCTGTAAGTTACCAAGATCTATATATTAGACAGCATTTGTTTATAATATTTAGCTAAATTTGGTTGGATTTTTTTTCAGAACAATTCATCATCAGTACCGTACCTCCACCAAAGCCAATACGATTAAATGCTTTTTTTTTGTATTAAGCAGCACAATGCCTCTTTTACTTAAAGTTTGAGACCTTGCTATTCCTTGCGGGATTAACACATTCACAGTTCAAATTTGGTTCTCTGACACAGCAGGAATGTTCATCTCTGATGTGTCTGCTTTATGTTAACAGAGCATGAAATAAACAAAAAAATCAAACAAAAAAACCCCCATGATTCATATTACTAATTAACTAGATGTGCTGAAATACCACAGATTTCATTTACATCACTCTCACCAGGACAAAAAAGGCTATATTTTGTAATAACCATTTTTTTTTTTAACCTACCTGAGTAATATGTAACCAGGGAACAAAGAAGAAGAAAAATGAAAGAATGTTTATTAGTAATTGTACAAAAATTTTGTGCTACATAGAAATTGTAGTTAGCTAGCCACATAGACACAATGAAAAGAATAAATTACATTGATCATATGAAGACACATGCAACTATCCTTGTAGCAATCGATCCAACAGATATGCAAGTGTTTATTTGTACAAGTATTTATTAATTCACACTTGCAATCATGGTAATTTGGTGACTGAAAAAACCCCTTAATTCTTCCCAAAATAATAGACATAAATTTTCCTTTCATTTCTTCCCCCACTGAAAAATTTCAATACACAGAGTAAATAACAGAGATAGGTGGGCATTTCTGTGCCAGATAGTCTCACAAAACCCATCATCTCACATGATGATACTATAAAAAGCTGTAATTTTGTGATATTTTTTTAAATCAAATTGCTATAAGAAATTTTGAGTCATCTGTTGGTCTGATAAATTTGAGAAAATTATAATGTCTAGGAGGTTTTTATTGGGAATTTGTTTTATTTGATAATAGTTTTGTTCTCTGCAGTATAATGTTGAAGAGTACAATGTTAAATTTGTTTTTCAGCAGAGAAGCCTAAGATTCTCTGTTGGTTCTAGACAGTATTTTTCAAAATATTTTTCTTTTTTATTTTGAGATTAGTCAGATCTCTTCAGACCAGCTTTACAGATGTTGTGGGTCAAGACAAATAACTTATCTGGAGGAAGAATCCCTTCAGATGTGAGATGAAAGCCATCTCTGAGAAAATTAACTACCTAATCTCAGCACATATATACCTAATCATAGAGCTATAGAGAATTTCAGGGTAGAAAACATCTTTTAAGACCCACAAGTCCAAGCATTGACCTTGCACTCCAAGTCCACAACTAAACCAAATCCCTAGCAACTGTATCTGTTTATCTTTTAAGTCTCTCTGGGGATGCTAACAAGTAGTTTCTGGTCTTCAGCTGTGAAACACTGCCTTTATTAAGCATCAACACTGCCTGCCTTTATTAAGCATCATAACCCTAAGTAAAATTGTACCGTTTTATATTATATTGTACCAGATAAAATCTAGGAATAGGGTCCAAAATTCTAAGAAAAACCCTTATCCAGAGGAAAGCTTACTTCCTCTCACAGTCTTGGGCTTAAGTGGTGCAGTTGACAGGGTGAAAGTACTTAGTGTAGCACTTAGCTACTTAGGGTACTTAGAATTTAGGATCTGTGATTATCCTAAACAACCTGGGAAAAGTCTAAGACTCAGATATCCTATTCCTCAGGAAACTTAGCTTATTATAAAACAATGTCTGGCTTTATTCACTACTGAAAGAATCCTGACGGTGTTAGCCAAAATTTCACAATGCATAACTTCCCAGATGCATCTGAGACTAGCTGTTTTGGATATTCTCGATTAATAGCTGAATAACAATAAACTTCAGGAAGGATTTAGATTGCTGCTTGCTACTTCTACTCAAAAATGTGACCTAGAACATGTACATTTCAATTTAGAGCTTAGTTACATCAATTTTTATCACAGGAAGACATAGTGTTTATGTACTTACCCTTCAGTACTATTTGAAATGCATCACATGTGATATGATTATGACATGATTGTCATATGTGAGTTTCAGGCGGTACTGAGGAGTAATTTTTCTGACCAATTATTTTAAATTTTTTGGTGCAATTTAAGCTTTCAGACTTTCTGGGTAGAATTTAGATAGACATGTTCTTATTATTGTTTCTTTGCATGTCTAATTTGGACATTATCTGCAAGACTCACAATGTCCTGGATTATTTTGTAAAATTAATAGTTTAACAATTGACGAATGAAAACATACTTTGAATGTGTAACAATTTCAGACTGTGATAATGTCTAGTAAAAACGTCAGTCTGTACTGCTACTGCAATACAACTTATGTTTAAAAACAGAACGGCACTTACTAATTTTTTAACTACATTGCTATGTACAAGACTTCATGATAAAACATGAAGTAAAAAATCTGGTAAAATTTTTCATTTAAAATTACTTACATTGACTGATAAAAACATCAAATAGAAAGCTGTTTCTATACACACCATTATTTTACCTACTAAATAGGCTTTTCTAGAATAACAACTGTTTGCATACCTGTTTAAAAAGCGCTTCTACAAGTGTGATTGAGCTAATCTGAGCAACTCAACCATTGCCATCTAGCTTAATATGCCTAAATAGCACCTGAAAGAAATAAAAAGAAAGTAGCCTTCCCCTTAATCTTTTCTTTATGATGCTTTCATGCAGTATTCCTTGGCCAAAAATGGAAACAACACAAAAGCCCATTTCATGTCTAAAATGTATGATCCTGGGAATAAATATGAAGGACTTCTCTGTGGGTATTAGAGATTGAGTGTGCAGCATTGTGCTGTACAAGGTGAAAATGAAGTCTACCTTTCACTGAGTCATTTCTCATCTTTCTTTGAAGAGTGTGCACTTGTCTCCATGTTTTCAAGTCATTTCAAATCACTGACATTGTCATGCTGGTAGGAGAAACAGGTATGTTTTTTACCAAATTTTGACTTAAAACCTGACTAATGCGACAAATTACTATAATGAACTACTTTATCCACAACTAAACATCCTGGCTAGACAGTGCACAGGAGCTGCAAAAAGCTAAATGGTCAAAAATAATAAAGAACATAAAGTGCCATGCATTTAATTATCTTTCCAAGGCTGTTCGTATTCCCTTTATTGAACAGAAAGGTTCAGCTGGTCAAGGCATTTAAGAATTTTAAGCTCTCCATATTGATTTTTTGTTTGATGTAGAATTGAGTTTTGCTCTAGATATTCTCTTCACTGATAAGTAACAAGGAAAAAATGTTCTCTTTAAATGTGGTACTTTTTTCATGTGGCTGTTAGTTGTTGGAGAAACAGATATACATATGCACAAAAGGGAAAATATTTAGTTACTTGAAATGCACATAGTACACAGTTTAAAGGTGGTTCAGAAACAAGTGAATTTTTTTCCCCCTTTATGGAACATCTAGATAAAGAGTAAAGGGTTTAGCAATTGCTGGATTTGTTGCAACAAAAAAAGTTGCATTGAAGCTGGGACAGAGAGGGAAGGATAGTGAAGTTGGGCAATGAAAGAAAATAGAGGTATTTTGAATTTTTTAAAGTAAAGCAAAACAAAACAAAGACTCTAGAGGCTTTTCATGCTTGTAGATATTCTATGGAAAGCCTTCCAAGCAGGTTATAAAGATCAAATATCTAAATACCACAAGCCTTTTATGGTAATCCATGAGTATTTTTCATTATTCTCATAGGAAATTCTAGTATTTCTGGTAGGTTGGTGCGGTGGTTTCTCTGTGGGGGCTGCTTACCGACTAAGCAGCAAACCCCAGACCAACTGAAACAGTTTGTGGATTCCTCAGACTAGCTGGCTGAGCGTGGATAAGGCTTGGAAATGAAGAGTGGGCTATGCTGTGGGTTTGGAAGGTGTTTATTCGGTGCACCTCCACGTGCAAAAAGCACGGTCTGGCCTGTCTTCTCCTTTTTGTCCCCAAGGACACAACCTGGGGCAGCAGGAGAATTCGGGCCAATGGAGGAAAAGGATGTGGGTGGTCCAGGACAGGGGCACTTAACAGAACAATTGGAAGGTGGGTGTTTTGAGCACCTGGTCAAATGGGAGATGATCTCCCGTCAAGTTACCAGGGTGACTGAGGAGGGCCTCCCCTCTGGGAGATACCATGTGGATTTGGGAAACAGGTGTAGGGACTTTGAAAGAAATATACCAACACAAAATAAATAAAAATACATATAAAACTTTAAAAACCTCAATCATGCACTGCAACAGGTTGGGGTGGGTTTTTTTGCCTCAGATGAGAGATTAATAAATGTATCAATGGTTGTTCAGCATTTGCAAATAGATGTGAGTGTTTTTCTGGAGGGGAACTGATCTAGATGAAGGGAGAAAGGAGGGATAGGGAGGATGAGATCCATATAATGAAGTTGTGGTGTTAATGCCAAAAAGTTAAAGGTAAAATGTAACAGTTTGTCACAATTATGTTTCATATTGGCAGGTGTTCTGAACTTTCTGTTTGATAACTAGACATATAAATTTCAGTTCTTAAAGCTTTGCAGCCAATTTAAGGGCTCATTTATTTCTCTGACAGCAAGATATATATGCTGCCTGGTGTAGTGGATGTCTGGGGCCAAATCCACCACTTTGTTGCTTGTGTGTCTTGTGGGAAGTAAATAGTAGCAATTTTTCAGCACAGGCATACCTGCACAAGGTGTTTAGCAAATAAATGAGCATAAGATGACCTGTAGTGTCCTGAAATTACTAAAATTCATGAATAATAAAATGATCTATAGATTGTTAGCAGAGGGCTATAGCAAAGGCTAATTTGCAGTCACTGAAGCTTTACAGGATAATTTGTAATTTTTGAAAATTTAATGACTTCATCAGTTTTTTACCTATTTTTTTACCAATATAATTGTCTGAAAGCTACCTTCAGCAGATCTTCTGTCTAAACAAAATCACAATCACTTCTATCATCACATTATGAGTATTGAATTGACTTTATCTATACAAATTTTCTTTCTTTCCTACAATAGGACAGCTACCAAAAATATCTCTTTATCATATGAGCATATATTTTTCTTTTTTTAAATCTCATTAACATATGAAATATTTTTTTAAAAAAAACCCAACCAAACAACAATGTAGCAATACAAAGGGAAGAGGAACTTGGGCAAAAAAAAGAAATCTCAGCTCTTTGAAAATAAGTTAAAGGGCCCTTAAAAATATATATAGAAATGAGAAATAAAATTAAAAAGATCAGCACATAATATCATATAAATTCGCTGGCATTTAGCTAAAGCTTTGAAAAGAAAAGAAGTGACCCATGAGTTCGGGTCCTTGATCGTATTTAATTTTATTTATTTGCATTATTCACTGACACACTCATTCTGAAGTAACCAAGAAAACAAAGACTGAAACTACAGTTATTCTCTTCTTTACCTGAATGGCTGATCACTTACTGCAACTGTTTTGTTCTCCCAATTTAAAATATTTCTATTCAGTGTATGACATCTTCACACTTGACTGTCTCCAACATACTCTTCAGTTGGAGACAGATTTGCATTATCTTGGATACTATTACAGAAAAATCGGATGCAAGGCCTGTTTTTTGTTGGTTTTTTTTTTTTAATTACGTAAATGTTATGGTTATTTGAATTCTCAGTTTTACCTGTCTTGTATCAATATATGCAAATTTAGAAAAACATACAATCTTTGCTATATTGTTTGATGTCAGCCTTTCTATACATCAATGCTCACCCCTCAGTTGAATAGAGGCAAGTATAGGTTGATGGCTTTTTCCCTGGTGTTTTTTTAAGAGATAAAAATCCATATATTACTTTTGAAGAAATAGTCCCACACTAGGAATTAGTGGGGAGTAGCACTTTTTAATAACAAATGTAAGTATCAGAAGAATGTTCTGTTTGCAGTAATATACATTTTTTCAGGAGACATTTGGACCATAGTTTAGAAAAGCAAAAGTAGAAAATGGGAGGATCGTCTCTGTAATTGTCTCTGCTTTCTCTAAATCACATTCTTAATTAAGAAAGTTACATTTTGAAATTATTTAAAAAGGAAAGCTAATTAGCATCATTCTGTCAGTGTAGAGAAATAGTGACATTTGGCAGATACTTGAGAAGTACTTTAAGGAGATATTTACAGCGACAATATTAAAGAAAGAGAAACTACTAATGAAATATAGCAATATCTGGAAATTACCGTTAGAAGAAAAAAAGTATTCAAAGGAGAAAAAGGAAAGATAAAATAAATTAAATGAGCAGTTAGTCTCCTTATTTTACAATTTTAATTGCTTTTTAACCTTTAGAATACTTCTGAAGACAAAAAAAATTAAATAAATGCATTTAAAAAGTCTTCTTTGGTTTTATTTTTTAAAGTAGTTATTCTCTGACAATGTAGAACAAATTTCTCCTTTTAAAATGTTCTTGAATTATGATTGAAAATTTATGACTTAATAAGTACCATTCCATGAAATATTTATATTGCTCTTCAAGTGGTATTTTTGAAGAAAAAGAAAAAAGAAGAGAATTATTAGCTTGCAGCAATAAGTTTGTCTAGACAATGGACTTCTTGGATGAAACTTCACATAGGTAATCACAAGTGACCTCGTTCTTTGCAAAAGTTGTGCATAATGTTTATTGTAACCAGAACATATGGGCCATCTAATTAGTCCCAGAGCTTCAGAGTTGGTGCTTAAAACACAGTAAATGGGAATTGTTCCTTAAAAAGATCAGCACAAATGGAATGTCTGGAATCCTTTTGGTTTTGCTTTTATTCACCTTCCCAGTCAGTAAGAAAATGTACCCATCTGAGATTACTTGGGCAGTAGGAGGAAGAGTACAGAAGGAGAATAAATAATAATTAAATACATACACCTATACATACTAGGATTATGATCATGCCATTTTTATTGGTTACCTACTAAACCCTTTTTCATCTTATCTTGATCATGCCTCCCCAGAAAATAAACTTGACTGAACTGAAAATAGTAGAAAAATGAAGCAGAAGTTTAATATTGCTTTTACATTCTGCTATTGCCGACCTTTTGGTCTATGACCCTTTTTTATTCTTTCATGCTGTGAATAGGTTGAGTGCTATATTGTCTTTTTAGTGGTAAAATGATTAATATTTTCTAATAGCATTATAACTATTTGACAGGTTAAAAGTAAGGGTGAATGCCCCAGAAAAACGTTGTCTTCTTGCAGACACTGTAAGCCTGTCCTGGTGGTATCAGGTGAAGGTACAGTGCCCATAGAACCTGCAAACTGGGGCATAGCACTGACACATTGTTCTGCCTCTGCCTGTTTTGCACCCAAGAGGCTGAAACTCAATAAATCCCTGAGTCTCCAGAAACTGCCTTTTCAGATCATACTAAGCTCTAACATTGCTCTACTTCTTTGGTTACATTAAGTGTTTTCTGAATTTGTAAGGCTGCTGGCTAACTACATTCACTCTAAAATTGCATGGCAAAGCTTGTGCTCTGCAGGTAGAGGAACAAAAATTAATATTATCTACTAGGATGAAGGAGAGTCCTCTGCATCACTGGGGCTGTAGAATAAAGACATTAATTTTTTTTTTATCATCTTAACACTGTGTGAAGTTCACCTGCTCATTCAGGCTCCTTATCATGATCTAAAATTAAATAATCAGCTTAACTGTGGAAGGAGAGTGTAGCACAGACTTGTCTAAGTGACACATATGTGATCTAAACCATTAAAGCCATTTAAAAACTCACTGAATTTAAATTGAGACACTGACCCTGATTTGGAGTGATTTTTCCATTGAGTACCATGGAATGTGTCTCTACCAGAATTTTTCCAGGGGTTACCTCTATACAGGTTGTCCTTAACTGCTTTCCTTGCCCTAAACACACTTTGCACTAACACAGGGCTTTCTCTGCACTACAGCAACAGTGTACATGCTAGCAACACAGCTACCAAAAAGAAATACACTGTGCTTGCTCAATAACCTTTGGGTAGAGAGATGTGTGAACCTCACCAAACAGATGCATTAGACCTATTAAATCTCTGGTCTGATAATCCTAATAGCCAGCATTCAAGCAAGTTAATTTAATGAGCTTATTGCAGTAAGAGCAATTTCAGCTATTTTCACGTATTTGAGTGTTATATTTCTTTGCTTCACCTTTTTAGTAAAACTCATTAAAACCACACAGACTCAGTTAACTTTTTCAAATAGCCACTCTTTACAGAACTAGAGGAATTAAGTGAAACTAGTGTAGTGTTCTGAGAATGTTTTGCACTGCCCTTGAACTTCAACTTTAATAATTTTTATATGTTTGAGTTGGGCTCACTGCATCAGACATTAAATTATATTTTTGCCATGCTTAAAACTATAATATAGGTGCTTTATGCATAGATTAAAAAGTCTTTCTTTTTACCTGAATTTTTAAGCAGACAATTGCTGAAAATGCAATGCAGTTTCTTGAATATCTGAATGCTGGTGGGGTTTTTACAGTCACTTATAACTCTGACAACCAAATGTTAAAGCTATAAATGTTAGGAATAGAACCAGGAACTCTGATTAAACTTTGAAAATGAAAATTTCCAGCATAACTCTAGCTCCTTGGAAGATTATTCATTTTAACAAGCTAAACCAAACTGTACAGATGAAATGGATGCTTTAAAGTGGCATCATTCTGTGCAAGCTTCCATATGCAGTGACTGTGAAAAGCTCTCTCGGTCACTACGTACAAATACTTCTGAGTCACAACCTTTGTCTGAGGAATTATAAAGATTTACAAAACAGAAGGACAAAATGGATGCAATAGTTACATGATGCAACAAAACTTGTTCAGAGAAATACCAAGATCATTAGCCTTTCATCTTAGATTACAGACAGACACACAGATTAAACCAAAATCAGATATATATTTTTAAATCTATGAGAAATATTTTTTCAACAAATTGTTTCCTATTTTGATCCTCCAGCATTCACTTCAGAAAAAAACAATAATCCACTAAAGCCTACACCTCAAAAAAGTTATTGAACTGTTCTGGCAAGAAAGAGAAATATTGTCTGGCTAGTCCTAAGGGTCATTCATGTACTGATGATTTTGCCAGCACTTCCCACATACAGAATCTGAAGATGTATCTTTCCATCTTATGGTTTCAGTCTCAATCTGTGAGATCTAACAGCAACAAGCCAGGTGCATGAGGTGGAAGAACAGTGGTGACATAACAGCCCTTGCTATAACATATTGCCATGATCAGTTGAGGATACTTGGGGAAGGGGGAAAAAAGAGAGTTCCCTTTTTATTCTATTTGGTGAAATGGAAATAACAATATAAATATGGAAAAATGCTTATGGGAGTTCTTTTTCTTTTCTTTTATTTTACCTTCTTTTTTCAGACATTACATTCATTACCTCCATGTATAAACTAGAATGTAGTCATTTGTTTTCTGTTTTACTAATACTCTGTGTACCTGTAAACTGTAGACTTTGAAAACACAGCATTAATATTGCAGAATAATGTTTTGTAAATTAACCAATATGACAGGCATGGTAGTTTCATTAGGCTGCAAATCTTCCAAGAATCGGGATAGATACTTTGATGATTAGTCCAAGCTAAACTCCATGTTATTTTGTGTAACATCCTACTATTATCACACTGTCATAACTGCAAAACGTAAGCACGGCATACTTCAATAGTCACTAGATTTGAATAGATAAAAGATTTTCCAGCAGATTACAAATATATAATACTTCAGATTTTTTTCAGAACTAACTGTGAAAGGATTATGAGCAAACCCTTGGATTAAAAATACTTCACAGTATCTACTGTCCTTCAGGATTATAGTTTCATATTTTGAGTCATGCAGTACACATTTTGGTTCCATTCATGGACTGCAGTTCATTGTACTATGCAGTCTGCACAATACCTTTGAATGAAACAGAGCAAGGATAAATGATTAAAGAAAAAGTCACAGTTTTTAATTCTTTTGAGAGGCAGCCAGCTTGGCACCATGACACTGCAATAAGAACTATGGTGAGAATAACAGTCTGTTTTTGCTCTGATGCTGACTGACTTCTCCTGTGATTTCAGCCAAATTAATCAGGGCCTAATTCTGTCAACTTTAGCCACAATGATTGCTTCTTTACTCAGTGAGCAATCCCAAATATATCAGAAAGTTGGAAAGCATGCAGAGCTTTTCACAAATATCAGAAGGCTGAATCCACTCAAAAACAGATCCCTCTCAGTATGAAATGTATCTCACTGACTTCCCTCTAATCACAAAAAATGCTCTGTGTTACAGATCTACAATGGCAGTTGAAAGAACAAGTGATTTATTTTTTTTCTGGGTGCCTTATTGTTTTTTACATTTGCCCAATAATGCTACTATTGGACATGAACTTCAGTTATTTATAAATAACATTATTCTACACATTGCATGACTGCAGAACAACTTATGGCAAGTTCTTTGGTTATCAATCTATTGACTTGATAGAGGCAAATCTACTGCAGCAGGCCCATGCCTCTCTGTCCAGTGAGTAGGGCATGTATTCCCAGTAGGCACAAATGCACAGATATACAGCACATTATACACACAGCTGGCCACACAGATCCATACAGATGAAAACATTCATCATTGATACAGACACAAACAGCACCATATCATCGTTGTGTTCCCATTCCTCATTATAAACCTGCGTGTTTGTGAATGTGTACGTATATCCATTTGTACCTGGTGGATCCCTCCAGCAGCTGAGCTCACCCAGTCTGCCCTTGAATCCCAGTCTCTCCATTTGAATACCAACACACAACCCCCCAAGGGTTGCAGTCACATCCAGGGGTTGGCACAGACCATTACACACACAAAGACACAGATGCAAGCAGATATTCCAATCAACCCTCAGACCACATGATCCATGATCCCTCCAGCAGTTCTCTGAAACTCCCTGGATGCTCTGAAAACCGGCTTCTGCTGTGGTGTCCCCCTCACAGAGACACAGACTGACTCCCCCATGTCACTTCATCTACTCAACTGGCTCATCTGGCTTATCTTCAAAACAAATCACACCCTCACAACTGCACTTGTCCAAGTTGCTACCACTGACCCCTGGTCTGATTCCATTTGCTGGAATTCAAGCCCTTTTAAACACATGCATATTGAAGAGAGACACCCTTATTCAGGAAAGAGTTAGAAAGGAATTCAACAAGAAAGTAAGACAGACTGAATTGATGAGGTGCAAAGCATGGCTGAAAACTATACAGACCAACAATCTGTTAACATGCAAATGTCCCTGTTTATCCTCTTACTCCTTTGTTTTCTCATTCTTGTTCCTCACCAATTCATCCAGATCCATCCCTCTATCCTTTTCCGTGCCTTTGGTCTCCTCTAAACATACTGGCTTTTCTCTTGCATCCCGTAATGTGTTGCAGATTCTCTAAGTAGTGGCTCACACTCATTCAGTAAAATGATGTTACAGACATTCCTTTTGACTCATGGGGTAGCTGTAACATTGGAACCATGGGCCTGAGGTTCTCCTGGGACAGCCTGGACAAGACTGAGTCTTTAACTTGAGATCCCACTTTACACTGTTCTCTTGTTATCCTCTGAGCTGCTGGACAAGGCTATGATGGGCTGATGAATCCCATGGTGTGTCTGGGTGGAGCCCAGCAGTTGTGCCTCCTATCTCAGCTCCTTTAAGCCCACCTTTGTCTGTGAAAATGGATGTTTTTTAGCAGACAAGCTAAAAATGGGTTCTTGAATATGATGTTTTTCCCTCCATAACAGTGACACCTTTAACATTTAGGATTTAGAGACTGAAATGACTGTTAAAGAAAGAAACAGGACAAAAAAATAGAAATGGTATAAATGAATGAGGAATTCAAACTCTAAATGGAACTGAGGAACCTTGAAAAGTATAGCGTACAAGTTAAGAGCAGCATTGAACAATACAAACTTTTGTATTTAGCACTTATATAGCCAATAACCTCAATTGACATTGACCTTGGGAGCAAAATGGCCCAATATTTTCACTTGGGTGAACTGTTATTGGAGAGTGTCTCTAGTGTATTAGGCACAAACATGCATTCCATCAACATCAAGTATATGCTATCTTTTTCATCAATTTTCTTTTATTTTTTGCTAACAATGTTATTGTGGTAAGGACAGGTGAAAAAAACCTTTTTCTGAGAGTTAACTTCATCTCTGACATACTACTATTGAAATCAACCACCTTTGCTGCATTTTTTCTTTGCAGAAAGATTTATGGATTTATTATACCAGTAATAAAACAGACTGTATCAATGAAAGCAACATACAGTTATTCTCTATAGATTTTAAGATTAATTTCTTTTAAATTTGCAGAAGTGAATCTGCAGTAGGAAAACTTCTAAATGAAGTCTAAACTGTCATAGACAAAATGCAAATAATGTACATATCCAACAGAATTGTCAATGCAAAGGAACATAGACAAAATGTCCTAACATAAATGAGTTTGCTATAATTCAAAACAAGGGACTGACAGAAGTGGTACTGACCACCCAAACAACCATGTACATCAATCAGTAAGAGTTAAGAGAGACCAGCCAAGCCAGAAGAGCAGTGGCCATGTTGTAGATTACACAGTAATTGGGCTCACTCAATCTGCTTTACCATGAAGGACAGAAGTGTGTTTCAAACCCATTGTTAGAACCTATTTCTAAAATACATTGAAATTGCATCAGGACCTTTTTGGTTGCTCTTAAAACCTAAGATTTTAGGTTTCCATTTCATTCCAGGAAAACTGCTCATACTCACACAAAACAGTTTCCTTATGTTGTCGGTTCAGCCGCACAGAAGAGACTGAGAAGAAATGTTATCTTCTGCTTTTCTTCTGGAATTTTTGCTGTCTAGCCTCCTTGCAGCTGGAAGACAGAAAAAGGAAATCAGTGTTGCCAAACTCACTGGAATTCAGGAAAAAATAGATGGTGCTGAAGGGAAGAAGGAAGGGACATGTCTAACTGGAGCAGTTGCCAATGTTTTACTTCAGCTGGGTTCACTAAGTCCATTCTATCTTTCATATAAGCATCTAGCTTGTGTTTATATACAGATGCAAGTTGTCACATTGCAAGAAAACACCACTCAAAAAGTAAAGACATGCAAGATACAAGACAAGATATACAATCAAATATTTGTATATCTTGATTGAAGAGGAAAGCAAAAATAGAAAAGAAAAATCGAAGAAAAGAAACCATAAGAAATTGATTTTTAAGATCTTTAAAAATTCTATAATTTTCCATTATGTACTATTAAATCTAACAGGGAGAAATTCAATGTATGTGAAGTAATAGTAAGAAATTTTTAAAGATTATATTAATATTGCTAATTACTTTTCATACTTTGGAGTTGTCAACAATCATCAGGAAAAACCCCTTTCCCTGTGTATATTCTTATATATTGAAGCTGTGTCTTCTACAACTGCCAAATAGAATGGTATTCTTTATCTTGATCAGAATAAGCTTTTTACTCAAGGGAATGTTCTTTTTCTGATTTTAAGATTGATAACTGGCCATTTATTTTCTGCAACAGTTTCAATATCTCCACAAAAGTAGTCATATGTCTTTATATCTCCAAGAAAGCTCTATTTTATGTTTTACCTTTGTGAAGCTAACTCAGAAACAGAAATAGAAACACTAACACACTTAAGGCTCCCATAATGCATACAGGCTATCAGAATTTGAAACCATATTCAAATATGTTTAAGATTTAGGGATGAGAGGAAACAGAAACCATACAATTCACAGAAAACTGTGGGGGATATAAGAAGTGTTGGACAACTAGCAAACTAGCTATTTGTAAATTAAAAGTGTGTGAAATTAAAAATTAAATTATATCTCTTACCAAAACCCTGTATTTTTACAGTACCCTAGTGTACCTGGCTCCTTCATGGAGGTATTGCTTTTTTTTTTACTAATGTCATTTGACCAGGTTTTCACATTTTCTCTTTTTCCATTACACCTCTTATTGTTGTTTTATGCACATAAAATATGTACTAATGATCAGATCAGTTTGATATTTTCTAGTGATTTAACCTGTCCCAAATCAGACACAAGGGGCATAGTGGCACTGGTATCCTTTCCAGGTGGTCACAGTATTGTGAGCATACTGAAGTTCCACGGTGTGTGGCTTTGCTGTTATAGTATATATTGCTCTTGCACTTTTTTATAAACACTAAAGAGGAAAGCAGGAAAAAAAACCAAAAAAAACAGTCACTCTGTAATTTCCTTTCATATCAGAAATTAGAGTATTTTGATAAACATCTGTTTCACAGCCAAATCTAATTTTATTAACTCTCTCTTTAACACTTGCCGCCCTATATATATATACTTGGAAAACTGTTTCTCTGGAATCTGTCTTCTTTTACTCTGTCATCTCTTTGAAAACTTTCTCTACTCTTTTTTCCTGTCCTCTTCTTATTTTATTCCTGCTTGATATTTCTATCAATTTACTACTCACAAGCATATCTCTGGGGGAAAAAAAAATAGAAAAAACCATTAAAAAGTCATTGAGTCATTGTTTGAATTGCCATCACAAGAGAGAATACTGGGGCAAAAGAAGACATATAGTATTCCCTTCACATTCCATTCTGCTTTTCTTCATATTAATAGGATTTAATAAACTCTATTAATATCTACTCAAACAATGCACACTGTGTATTTAGTTGGTTTTTTTTTGTTTTTTTTTTTTCTAGTTTAGAAAACAAGGACAAAAATCATAACAAAAGTTCTCAGTAGAAGCCTGACTGGATTCAGGCTAAGTCCTCACTTTCAGGTTTGAGAAGAGTTACCAGAAGTCGGCAATTCTTATTTTCTTAGGTTATGTTCCAAGGCCAAGAGATTATGCTTATGTACACTGCTTCCCCCCATTCTTCAAATCCTTGTTAAACCTGATAGTAGCTCTTAGCAATCAGTGATTTTCAGTTCTTGGTTTCTCACTCCTTAATCAGCTCAGACATGGCAAAATCTTCTCAAGCAGAGAGGTGGTCTGCCTCAATGAATTATCAGCAAGGGCTCCCAGACTTCAAAAATGCAGCACTCATCTCAAGCCAGAAGTTCCTGATGGTTACAGAATGAGGATTTCTCATGGCTATCTGTATTTTAGCAGTGATACAACGGTCTGTCTCAAATTTTCACTTATTAGGGTAGGAAAATTCTGTGGAGATCTTAAAAAAATGTGTTTGCATATATCTGTTACCGTATGGTACTAATCCCTTCTTACACTAGGCTTTTCACATCTGGGCTTTAGGAAATTGATTGAAATTGTGAGCTGTGATTTAGCTGGCAAGTGATTTTTAAAGGTCTCTGTGAGATTTTGTAGTGCACAAATACCAGAGAAAATTATTCATGTTAATATGACGTAGAAGTCACGAAAGATTTCTGCTCCTAAAATGCACAGTACTTTTGAAAATTCCCATTAAATACAACTATTAAGAGAGGTTAAGAAGGGTTTAATGTTTTGTTAAAACAAGCTTTGGTAAAATTAAAAATCTACTCTTAAAGAGATGAAGAACAGAGGTATTTCAGTTGTTAACAACTAATTCCACTGCACCGCAGCATCAGCCGTAGCACTGGTTCTTTAGACAAAAAGCATCCTCTTGGCATCAATCTATGTATGGACAGACCCCTGCAGAATCTGGGTGCAGTCCCTAGCTCAGGCTGCAGTGTGCTGCTTACATAACTTGTAAGAAGTGCTGTGAAATGATGTAACTACAAACTGCACAGTTAAAGGCAAGGAAGTTCTTTTTACTAACACTTGACTTAGAACGAACACATATTTGTAGGACTGTGAACATATTCCTCATCACAAGAATTTCAATTATCTTGACAAAAGGAAACAAATTTAAAAATCTCCTTGATGGAATTAATTTTTAATAATTTTGTAGATCTAGAAGGCAAACTCCAAATAATTTAAACTTTGGAGCTGCTGAAGTGAAATGGATACTTTTGATATATGATTTATTACACCCTGAATTAGACTTTCAGCTATACCCAGGTAATGTTTACTTCTCTTCATCTTTTGCAGTGGAGCACGTTACAGGCCCTAAAGCTGGGTGAGATAGGTCCCTCTGTCTGATTCCACTCTTGGACATATAGCAGGGAAAATCACTCAAACAGTCATCATTTACTAACATATATGTACAATTTTTTTTTGTTGTTTCTCAGGTATCTTAGTCTGGTTTAACTGTAACAATCTTAGTCATTAAAGCAGTCCTTCCTGAATTAATTCTGAGGGTACTATAGCCAGAAAATTCAAATTAATTACTTGTTTTCTATTACTCTGCAAAAATATATATCCTCTTTATTGATTAATTCTTTTAATGGAAACAAGATTACCAGAGTACTGCAACAACTATTTCTTTGGAATTTAATATCTTTGGTACACTATGTAAATTATTCTCTATTTCCTCATTGTGATCAACACACAAGGAAAACATTCTTGCAATAGTCTGAAACGATAGTGTTTACAGTCAGTATTAAAACACAAAACCTTGCTTAGAGGCATGGATGAATGAAGGATGGAGAACAGTGTAACAGAGGTCTGAACCAACCTTATTAATAGACCATAGTGAGTAATACATGCTCCACATCAAAAGATTAGTGGAGGCCTTGTGATGGTACAGCCCTGACATCTCAGGACTGTGCATCCCTGGATGCACTTTTGCAGATTTCAGTGGGGTTTCAGATATCATATACTAGTGTTTTACTAAGGAGAGATACATCTCCCAATGCACAGATGGTATTAAAAATGCATTAATATTTTAAGTAATGCACTAGTACTAAAACTAAAGTAGTACAAAGAAAATCACTAAAAACAATTTTATTGCTTTCTTTTCTTAGTGCTTTTATTTTGTGGGAAACATATATTCCAAAGTAATTATAAACAAGGCAGTTTCAAAATTGTTATGAAATATGCTGGAAATAAAGCAAAGTGAATATATGAGAAACCTGAATATTCTGAAAATAAATACTCTGAAATAACTGTTGGCAATGCTTATAGGTGAAAACATCATGTATGCATTTGCCAAGGAAATGTATTGAAACTGGTAATCCCACAAAATCCATTTTCAATGATCTGTTTATTTTATATTTTGCTTTCCTTCTGTTTTTTCATGTTTTTCGCACAGAATGAATGGGACAGTAAATTAAGGTTTTTGCTGCTGTACGTTATGTATTTTGTGTTTTACAGTCATTATGTTTCCATGTTAATAGCTTACCTATAAAAATTCTATTGCTTTTAAAAGAAATAGAATAAAACATTAGGTAATAGTGGTATATTTTTTCAAGGATACTTAATATGGTTATAGCAAGAACTTCTGCATTATAACAAAAGGAACCCTGCTAGTAGAAACATCTAATACACAAGTATAATTTTAGATGCAGGCATATGCAACTTCTTACAATTAAGGCCACTATTAAAAGGAAGAGGTTGCAAAATCAGCATGCTTTACTGAAAGTATGAGGTTTGTCTGAGGATGCTGAAGGAGGAGAGCTATGCCACACACGGGATAAAGTGTAGTATAAAATTTCATCATGACCATTTTGTTGCATCCCTTTAGAAGCAGCTAACCACAGAAGATATTAGTAAATAACTGTCTCTGCATCAACAGGAATGTAATTTTATAAAGGAAATATAGTATCATTCCTTAAAAATCTTGCCTGTGATTGTTCCTTTTTGCAAAGCATGCCCCTTCCTTGGTCCCTAAATAGTCAGACAAAGCCTGGAGATGCATGGGTGCAGATTGTTTTCAAACTCGAGAGTGGGAAGAAACTCATTCTTGCATCTGGGTGATATAGCTGCAAGGAGACTAGGAGAGGAAGAAGGGACTGATCAGGCATTCAGCACTTGTTATCTGCCTCACTGGCATCTTTAGAGGCCTTATCTGAGCACCCTGAAGTAATAGCGATTCCAAAGCTCTTCTGCTCACACTGTCATTGCAGTGGTCATCTGCTATTAAGCTTCCCAGCACTTGTTATCTATTAGTGGATGGGGTGTTCATGAGACTTGGAAAGAGTATATTCTTGTCCTTATTCAGCTCAGCTTTAACCATGCAGTTTCTTATCCCAAAATGAGAAAAAAATCCGAGAATTTAGTGTCTGAGCCTTTGAGCATTGCCTTCTGTATAAACTAAATATAAAATACTCTGTTCCAGGACAAAATTATTCTTAAAATCTCACGAATTATGAACTGGGTGTCTGCTCCTTGAATACCTATAGAAATTTTACAGCCTCATGTCAGATCTGCTATTAGAATAATCAAGAATTCCCACTCAGAAAGATTTGTTTGTCCTCAGTGGCTGGAGTACATTACCTTCAAAGACACCAGTCCTCTCCTATCCAGTTCTGTAGTGGATGTTGAGTAGTATTCCGATTTTGAAAGTGGATTAGAAATAGAGAAGTTAAAAAAAATATGTCCATGATATGATTACATTATTTACCGCAGAAATAGATTGGTGTTCTGATTTTTTTTTTTCCTCATGTAGTAAATTATTGAGTCTTCTCCATTCAGTCCTCAGAGACCAAAAGACAAGTTCTAGGGTGTTCCAGACATTTTCACCACTAAATAGGCTCCTCTTATCTCTCTCAGATATCAACACCCCCTCCGCCAGTCCTAAAAACACCAAATCTACAAGCCATTGTTACGCTTCAAGTACAGAGAAGTCTTCAAGGAACCATTAGATTATAATTAGGAGTAAGCAACAAATGATGCAGAACTAGGGAATTCTCATGCATACTAACCCCTCAGAAAAATTACCAAGATGTCATAAAAAAATAGTTTCTAACTCTGAAGAAAAATAGATGCAGTGATACAGAAGAAAACAATGATTTTCAGGAAGAACTTTTTCTGGGTTTAATTCAAAGAAAAGAAAGAATAAATGGATGTTAGATAACATGACAACAAGAACAAAGAAACACCTCAGAGAGAAAAGAAATAACAAAAAGAAAATAGATCAGTTAATAAATGAAGATGCTGAAATTACTGTTGAATAAAAAATGGTCTGGATGCTGATATTTTTATTTTTCTTGAATAATCTGTCTTCACAGGAAAGCTAAAAGAGAAATGTTGATATGATTAGGAATACCGTGAAGATTTATTACAATGAGGACTGGAGATACGAGCATAGGCAGCAATTGGAAAAGATTAGCATATAAACATAAATCTGAAAAGAATCACAGACCGGACTTCTGAAGGCACCCTCTATTTACAGTTCCCATTTGGATTCCTTGGCATTTAACAGTCCCTATCAAAGTCCCTATCTGTTGCGGTGCATGATTTACGTTTTCAAATTTGTGTCTGTATTTTGTTTACTTGTCTGTATTTAGTTTGTTCCTTCCAAAGCCCCTTCCACCCTTGTACCCAAAATATCACCTGGTATCACCCTGTCCTGGACCGACCCCCCTTTCCCCATTGGCCCGAAGTGTGCTCCTCCCAGGCTGCGACCTGGTAAAGGAGGCACAGGGGCCCAAAGCCTGCTATTCTGGCACATGTTCTGGCAAGTGCACATCTTGCACATGGAGCTGCACAGAATAAACACCTTCCAACCCAAGCCAGAGCCCACTCCGTTCTTCCAGCCTTAACCACGCTCAGCCAGCAGGACTGAGGCACTCACGAACTGTTTTGGTTGGTCTGGGAACTGCTTTAGCCGGTAAGCAGCCCCCATGAGAGAAACCAACCTGCACCTATCAACAGCCCCAAAAAATGACCCTATCAAAGCAGTTATAACAAACTGTCTCAGTGTTCAGCATATGTATGCCACAAGAAGATCAACTGCCTCAGATCACTGAACTCCTCTGAAAGATGAACACTTCATCTAGGTGAAAAAAATTGACTTAGTATTCTTTGAAAATCTGGCTTTTGGAGATAATTTGGAGGATAATTTGAAGTTCATGAATTGTTAATTAATACTTTGGTCAAGTAAAACTACAAAATGAAGAGACAGAAACAAAACATTTAAAATTTAAGATAACATTTCTTTAGATGCTTGATTCTCTCCTATATGTGGAGAGAAAGTTTTGAAACAGAAAGTTTTGAAACACAAATACTCTTTTATAACAGGGATGTGCGACATCATGTTGAATCTCACCAAAAATTTAGGAACACAAGGCAAGGGTTGCAGAGAGAGATATGAATGTATTCTACATACATATTCATTGATTGTCCTGGACTAAACATTCACATGATAATAATTTCCCCAAAAATCATTGAGATATTTCCCTTCCCCTTTACATATGCATTTTTCTGTCCTGGGGGTCTCTCTGGTGGTCCATATTGGTCAGGGACCCCAGTGTTCCAGTTGACCTGGCTGAGTTGGCAAGGCACTGGGGCTGGTGAAATTCCAGTTTTCCTTTTCATACAGTGGGCACTGTGCAGTTCCATATGCCAGTGGTTTTGGTAGAGCAAGCATTGTGTCAGCCCACCAGGTGCAGGCATCTGGTAAAGTCCAAGATCTATCATTCTTTCATTTTTCATTAATTCTCTTCATGTGACTTGCAGTCCTTAAGTATATATAAACACCATGCAAGTACGCATTCATATCACTGTACATATATGTAACCATTTTCAGTTCATCTTTACTCCCACCTATGGAGTATATACACCTATGGAGTATATACACCTGTGCAAACAAGTATGTTTGCAGCCTGAGAAAGGGTGACAGAATGGATCCCTCAGATGTTTGATGATGGGTTTCAAGCATTTACAATCACGACTCTAAAAGTTTCTGCGAAATGGCTGAAGGATCACAACAAAATGGTTCTAATGTTCAGGAAAAAAAATCAGAGGCTTTATTAGAGCAGGCTCTAACATGGCAGCACCATTTCCATTCTGTGTTTGCTGTTACCAAGCCAGATAAAAATATAGACATAACAAATGCTTAACTGCCTGAGCCTATTTATCTAAATGCATCCTGGTACCTCTGGAGGGTTTGTTTCTACAGACTTGAGACAAACTCTGCTATGTCCTCCACTACTGAGAACATTGACAAAGTAAACTAAACAGCCACTCAAAGGAAAAAAAAAAATAATAAAAAACTTATTTTATTAGTTTCCAAATCTCTTATTATCAAGGGAAAATGAAGGCAAAGTGGAAAGAATTAATTGAATAACTGAAACAGTTTTCAGAAGCATAGATAAAAACTGATAACTGAAAGGTGATTAAATAACCTCAATAAAACTAAATACGTTTACAACTGCTTCATTGAACAGAAAAATCTCCAGTGTATAATTACAATATTAACATGTTTTTATAACATTAACAGAAAAATAAATAACATTACTCCATAGTAATAGAGAGTGTGTCTTAAGAAACAGACTAAAATTTAGTGAAGTAAAATAAAACTAGAACAATTTCAAGGAAAACTTTTGTTTCAATAAGGTCTATTAAGCCATGGAAACCTTTTTATTGGTAAAACTCCCACTGTTTGCTAATACTAGGTAGACCAAAAAAAAAGAATTAAACATAATATATTTGTATGAGGTTTAGCTCTTCCACATTCGGTCATATTCCTGTTTTAGCAACAGGCAGATGGACGACATGACTGTAAGAAATTTCAGACGTTTTAATAATTGCCATTTTGACACGTGGTTATACAACTAGTACTGTGTGGTAGATATATACCTATATATATTTACCTACCAATAAAATGTAATAATATTGATTTACTACATAAACTTGAAGGCCTTTTCTGATATTCTTCTGATAGTTTTTGCTTTCACAGAATCACAGATTGATTGAGGTTGCAAGGGACCTCTGAAAGTCACCACCTGTGTCCGTTGCAGGACAACCCAAAGAACGAGGCAGATGCAGCAGGTCAAGGGAAAGCTTCTCTTCTTCTTTATTATCTGACTCCATTACTTATATACATTTGTACAAAGGTCAAGAGATTGGCTACACAGGTTGCCACCTCTTCGACCTGGATGGTGAACATGACCGTTCATCACGTTTCTCCACCCAGAGCAGAAAAATGTAAACAATAGATAAATGCTAAAAGTATACATTGTTTTCTTGAAGCTGCGTGAGAAACTCCAGTTCAAGAGTATAAACAACCAAAAGGCTTTTGCATCAGGGCAACAACCACCTGGTCAAATCTTCTTGTTCAAGCAGAGCCACCTCTAGCTGCTAGCCCAGGACCATGCCCAGACAGCTTTTGAATATAACAAAGGATTGAGACTCCACAACTTCCCTGAGCATACTGTACCAGAGTACTGTCATCCCCATAGTAAAAGTGTTCCCTGACCTTTAGATGGAGCCTTCTGTGTTTCTGGTTGTGCCCATTGCCTCTGGTCCTGTCACTTGATACAAGTGAGGAGAGACTGCCTCTGTCTTCTTTGCAGCCTCCCTTCAGGAATTTAAATATATTAATGACACGCCCAGAGCCTTCTCTTTTCAAGGCTAAGCAATCCTAGCTCTCTCAGCCTTTCCTCACAGGAGAGATGCTCCAGACTCTTAATGTTTGCGGCCCTGTGCTGGACTCTTTCCAGTATGCCCATGTTTATGTGTGGGAGTGCATTTTTCAATTTTAAGTTTAATTCATAAGTTAATGTTCTTTTATAAAATGGTTTGTTCCTTGTACCCTTTTTGTTACCCACTTTTGGTTTATCCCTGTTTTCTCCCCAGTGACAGTTCTGTGATTGGTTCTGTATTCTCCCTAAGATTTTCCTCCCCAGAGACAGTTAACTGCTCATCACCTGGCAAGTAGCCTCCCGTTCTTGTCCATCATTTCGGGGGTCTCTCCCCACTTCTGGAAGATTCTGAGAGAGGCGTTGAGTGATTGGGCAGAATCCTGATAGTCACCTTCTAATGTTCAGTGTATGGTTGTTTTATATGTTTGTTTACGATATGAGCCACCTCCCTGTAAAACCTTATTGGTCCCCCCTCTTTGTTACACTCCTGGTTTAAAAGGTCCCACTCGAGGGTCAGTCGAGATCTCTGGACACGCTGACACCTGAGGTGAGGACTTCACACTGGAGTACCAATAAACTTGTTGCGATCCAGCAGCTCTGGAGTCCATCCTTAATCCTCCTACCATCACCACGCAGACGCCGCTGAGCAAAAAGATCCTACCGAAGTGTTACTGGTGCCAGGCTAGCCGGGCTTGAGAAACAGGCACAGTAATATTTATATACATCTTTTTTTCAGAAGTAGTCTGCTCCTGCAAGTGTCTTTGAAAGAGCTCATCTCCACATATGATGATGATTATAGAAAACAGATAACTACTAGGTGAACAAAGCTTTTGCAATCAGGGTCTCAACCGACTGGCAAAAGACTAAAACTCATCTATTTTTCTTCATAGAATATGTCCTGACTTGGTTTTCGTATGGTTTCTTGTTGTTCGTTTCCACCCCACCCTCCCCCCCTTTTCTCTCCAAATCCAGTTTGTACCACTGCAGAAAAAAAAAATACTCCTTTTTTGTAAAAAATCACATCTGTAAAGCTACTTAACATCATGATTTACTTAATGATTAAATGTTTTTGTTTGGTTTTGTTCTTGGTTTTGTTTTTCTTTTAATTTGGGAAGGTAGTTCAACAAGGAAGAGAGAAAATGGATAAATCTGAAGTTTTGTCAGATCACCCATGAAAGGAAAAGTCTGTTCTTCATTGCTCTTGAAGGATATTTTGGTTTTGCCCAGTGCAGTCTCAGCTTTTAATTTCATTTGGCAGTACGCGATCACTTTGTGTTTCTGCTTGTTCTCATGACTGATGATGTCACATGATCCCTGCAATGTTCTTATCTCAGCCATGAAGCAAACATGGCTAACATTTTTCTTCTTCCATTTGCTTTTAATTACAGAGGATGAAAACTGTGAATATTAATAATAACATGATGACTTTATAGGTAAATTAAGTACTTCTTAGGTAAACGTTATGGGAAAAAACAACCCAAAAATCATTGCAAAGGCTATACATTTGTTTACAAGACTCAATAAGAAGTCTTGCAGTTTAATTTTACTTTGTAATTTTGGGCAGTCTGCATGTTCTATACTGAAATTGCATGCATCTGCAATATAAAGTCAAACAGCATTGCCATATTTGAAGGCCAGCGAAGGCTAAAAGAGGGATTAATTCTTTTTGTTTGGTTGGTTATTATCAGAAAGTAAGTTTAGAATAGACATGTTGCATGACTGCAACAGACAATGTACCTGCTCACCAAGCTTTTAAAAGCTGCTCCTTCATTCCTGTAAAATGATTGGGGTCGTAGATATCAAAACCTATTTTCTCTCATACAGAAAATATTAAAGAGAAAATATGGGGTTGACTTCTTTATTAGTACAACTTTTTTTCTTAAGTTATACATTTTTTGTCACTTCGATTTGCATTATTTTTTGTAAACCTTTCTATCACTGTTATTACTGAGACTGAGTGATGCTTTGAAACATAAACCTCCTCTTACCACTAGATGGAACTGAAAAACCTTGTAATTCCTTTTTTTATCCTGTTACACGGATCCATACCAATTTCTTCACGATAAAAGCTTGGAAATAGTCCAGAACTAGAACTTACTAAGTTAGAGAAGGTTTACTGAAGCACAGTAATTGCTACTTGATGTCATACTGCCTTTGTTGCTTGAACGTGTAACTGCCAAAAGAGGAAGATATTTAAAATGTTAAGTAAATGTTGTACCTTCATAGCAATGAAAATGAAAAAAAAATAATCCACACAAAACACAATCAAATAAAACTAAGAAAACCCCAAACAGAAAGCCACCAACCACTATAGCTTTCCAAACTGTAATAACTCAAACTGAAAGCCAATATTGATGGATTTTTCAGGAGATAATTTGGAGACAAAACAGGGCAAAAGTTTGCCCAGTTTTCATTATATCTGACATTTAACTGTGGAAACACAAGGCAATTTTTTTTTTCTCTTAAATTCCATGTGTGAGGTTTTGGGGTTTGTGTTTTGCATATCCTATGGAAACAAACAGGAGGGACTGGAAGACACTATGCTGCTAGAACATTATGATCTTGTTGCAGTTACTGAAACTTGGCAGGTTGAATCCCGTGATTGGAGTGTGGTTACCAGTGGCTACAGCCTGTTAAGAAGAGACAGGAAAGGAAGAAAAGGAGGAGGAGTTGCAATCTACATTAAAATGGGGATTAACTATGAAGAGCTGTCTGTGGAGAACAGCCATGAGCAGGTAGAAAGTCTTTGGGTGAAAATCAAGGGCAAAAAAGGCAAAAAAGAGAACTTTGTGGCTGTGGCATGGGGGACAATTTCTTAAAGCAGGTGGTAGGTAGCCCTACCAGAGAGAGCACTGTACTAGATTTGATGGTCACCAACTTAAAAGAGCTAATTGACAATGTCAAGACTGGAGGCAGCCCAGGCTGCAGCAATCGTGAATTGGTGGAGTTCACGGTCTTGAAAAATACAGGTCAAAAAAGAAGGAAAGTCAGCCTCTTGAACTTTAGGAAAACAGGCTTCCAGCTAACCAGGGAGATTGGCAGTAGGATCGCCCAGGAGACTGCCCTTATGTATTTCACCAAACAAAGTTTGCAATTGTAGGCTTTTTTTGCTCTCCCTTTATCTCTTTTGTTACCTGATATTCAATTTCTTGACCTTTTCCTTGTTCTTTCTTTGGCATACCAGTCCCTTTAATTCTCTCTGACACTTTTTTTCCTTTTTACAGCCTCCACCTAGGTCTCCTGTCTCCTAGAAATATATCATATCTTTGGTGTTGTCAACATGTATACAGAAGGGCAAAACACTGAGATAATTAGTATTACAAACAGGAAACTCTGACATATGATCAACTCCTACCCAGAAAATAATAGCATTTTTTTGACAAACAAGCATCAACCTCATTTGTATCTTCTTAGTAAACTAGGTTGAATGTTAAAGTAAAGTTGGGTAAAATACTGTTTACTGGGGAATTCTGAAGAGGAGAGGTAATATTTAATGGGGAAATAATAGCGTTTTTTTTTTCCTAAAACCTTTACAGCAAGATTTCTTTGACTGTATACATTTAAGCGATTAACTGCACAGAGCAGCTACCTGTATCTTCTATTTTTTATAAAGCATCCTCTGTGCTGCCAGCCTTCTGCAGCACCAGATGACAGTCTGCTAAAGCCTGTAAAAGAGCTGAAGACAGTTTGCATCCTCTGTGAAATCCCTGAAAAAGATTTAAGAGAAAGCAACTTCTTGCGGTTTCATAAAAGGAGGCCGGAAAAAAGTCTGTAAGAGGAACTGTGTATTCTTGGCTCAGTTCATGAGTGCCCCACAGAGTTGGGAAGAGGCAAGAGAGTTCATATATCAGAGTTATGAGTCTTTCCTTCCTTTTTTCTTTAGGATGACTTCCCAAAAGAGCCTTTGGTACTAGAAAATAGCTGTGTAAAAAATAAGGGCCCGTGCCAAAAGTGAGTTTGTGAATTGCTCTATAGGGTTAAGTTACCATAGAACAACTCCTGTGTTCTGCCGAAATGGGTGCTGCTCCTTTGAAGTGTCTCTATTAGGAATTGCACTGATTTTCTGCAGTATCTCATATTTTGGTACTTCGAGATGCATCCAATTTTAGTACCTTAAAATACATCCACATTGTGTCCCAGAGGTTCCTGCTTTTGCTTTATATGGTTTAATCTTCTCACTTCGTATTGTATAATACTATTATGTTATTATGACCGTGTCAAACTTCTCAGGAAATTAGACATAGACCTGTACAATGAACTGTACAATCTACTACTACAGTTGTACTAGTAAATAATTCAAACACTAGGTGCATACGTCGTTTAAATCAGGAATCTTGGTAGACTTTGGCCTTGATAGTGGGTTTTTACCAGCTGAGACTAGGACAAAAACCAGAGTGCATTCCATTTCTTGACAAGAGTTTTATTGAAATTGCAATGTTTTAAGTATATTTTCCAAGTGAAAAGCTTAAACATTGCATGTGATTATGAATTATTTTCAGCATTGTTTGTTTAACAATGTTGCAGTTCATACTCTGAGAACAAATAAGCAGACAAGAATGCTGAAGTGTATACCTGACTCTGAATACACATTGGTATCTCTCTTTACTTATTCATCACTGTTGTTTCAGTAGCTTGGGTGTTGAACTAGATTATTGTTAGAAGCTGAATAAGAAATTTTCTAAACCCAGCTCAGGAATGACAAACATCTTATGTTGTATTTCCCATCCCTTTTTATTTTTTTCAATCTAACTTTTATATTTTGGTGGCTGTCATTCTAGTAGTTGAAATAACACTTTTAAAAAGTACTTAAAGTAGTTAAAGACCACTTTTCACAACAATGTACGCTATGCTTAAGTTACAAGTAAGTTACCAAAAGAGTTTATATCAGATTTTTTTTTTTCTGGAACATTAATGCACTGATATACTGTGATAGACAATGCTATTTATATACTGCAATTTTGCCTGATGTATCCAGCCTAGAGATGATGTACTAGAACTAAAGGGTGACCGGCCTTTGCTCCATAACTTTTTGTCAGATGCACACTGTGCTACATGGCATCACAAAAGCTCTTAAGGCAATTAAAGATCAACAGAAAGCTTTGCCCTGATTTCTCTCTGCAAGTCTTGGTTTGTTCTTTGCACTCACAGTGCAAAAAGGGTGATGGAAGCTCTGATTCTGTGAAAGACACTCACAGCTGAGAATAATACAGGAGCTGGAAGTCAGCTTTTGATTTACTCTTTGATTTACTTGAATAATTCAAAAGTCATCTGTTGATACGTTTTTTAATTATTGCCAATTTTCAGAACTTCTAGTCTGAAATGTACCTCTTTTTCCTACACAGTTTGAATCTGAATCTTTTACTTTCAAAGTCAATGGGAATTCCAGATTAGACATTTATTAAGGCTCAAGAGAATATTTTAAAATTCATTTAAATAGTTATAAAGAAACACAGTTCTTCTACAGATAAAGAAAGAATGACTTACAAAATCAGATTAATAATTTAATGGTTTTAACTCTCCGATATCTATGCAGTATCTGATGATGGAAACCACAGTTGTCAGTGATCTCTAATCACCAAACTAATCTCTCTAAATGGAGCTTAAATCTTTTTATGGAGAAACCAAAGATTAAAGAAAAGAAAAAAAAAACCCAAACAAAACAACACCAAAAAAAAAAAAAAAAACCACCCCAAAAAAAAAACAAACAAGCAAAACTAAAATCAGTTAAAAAAAAATCTGCATGGACATCGTAATGAACTCAAACATACAAATGATTAACCAGCACCAGAAAACTTATGCAAAAAAAAGCATAAAAGCATACCCATGATACTATCTACCTCTTGAAATGCGAAGTCAAACACTATTTCCTGAACAAGATTATTCTGAGTTTTTGTCATATCATGTGTCACAGAAATCCATCAGCCTCCTGGGTTGCATTAGCAGTGTTGCCAGCAAGCCAAGGGAGGTGGTCTTTCACCTGTGCTAAGCACTAGAACAGGAACTCCAGCCTCAGCTGTGTGCTCCTCAGTCCAAGACAAAGAGGGCATAGTCTGGAGCAGGTCTACAGAGATGATTCAGACCCTGGAACATCTGGCATACAGAAAAAGGTTCAGAGTATTGGGGCTTGCAGCTGAAGAGTCCTCCACGCAGAGGAAAGGACTGGCTCACAGGGAACTTGTCAATGTGGATAAATATCTGATAGGAAGGTGGGAACGAAGATGATGAAACCAAACTCTCTCGGTGTTGAACACTGACAGAACATGAGTTAGTCACTTGCACAGGTTGCACAGGGAGGTTGTGGAGTCTGCAGCCTTGGAGGTATTACAAACTTGAGTGAATACAGCCCTCAAAAACCTGTTCCAGCTGACCCTGCTTTGTACAGGAGCAGCTTGGACTAGATGAACTCCAGGGGTCCTAATGACTCTGTGAATCCTAATGTTTCTGTGAATTTAAAATCAGGTATAAACAATAGATATTTCTGCTTTATTTTAACCCTTGATCACCACAGTAGGACCTCATATGTATGTCAGAACAAAAAGGTAATGAGAACCTGTCCTTTCTATATTTAAAACTAGCAAGAATTATTAGGCTGTTAACATTTTTTGATTTAGCTTAATTACAGCAATTAAGAGATTACCTGCACTGAAGCACTTATCTGCAACAGATCTAGCCTAGAGGTGAGAATCAAAGGGAGAGGAAAAGGGAAGTAGTTCATTTATTCTCAATTCAGCTTGATGCCAGACTTTGAAGCATATTTGTCACCTTTCCACTGTTTTTAAAGTACGGTTGTAAGTGACTGAACTCTCTGGAAGAGAAAAATGCAATTGAAGTTCTGTTGGAACTTTCAGTCTGTTTATGACTTTTCTACTAATGCTGGGGGGAAAAATATCTATGACTTTCCTGCATCACTCCTTGAATTTTGTTCAGTGTTTCCACATTTGAATGTCCTAAAATGATGAAGTTTTAACCGATGGAGAGGGTGATGGTACTATCATAGAAATACAGTTTTCTGATACAAACTCATCTGCTAATTTACCTACCAAAATCATACTAGTAGAGCATTTTCACCAACCAAGTTTAGACCACTTAAGCTTAGGGTACATGCTTGCCAAAAATAAGTACTTTTTCAAGTCTTACTTCAATTACTAAAATGACAGCCACTAAATAACAGCTGGAATGAAATAAAACCAACCAAACAAAAAAAGGATGCGAAGTATAAGATGAAATGATTTGTTTTTCTGACGTGAGGCTTAGAATATTTCCTAGTCAGCTTCTAAAAAAATTCAGCTCGACAACTAAGCTACTGAAATAACAGTGATGGATAAGGAAAGAGCAATATGAGTGTGTATTCAGAACTGCACATTTACTTCAGTTTTGCATTCTTGTCCATTTGTTTGTTTTCAAAGTATGAACACCATCGAATGTATTTCAAACCATATGTGGATATGATTTTTTGCTTTATTTAAAGACTGAAGTCTTTAACGATTGCTGGAAAACAGAATAGGTCACCAATTCTTTCAAAGCATCTTAAAATTTCAAGGTTTTCCCACATCAAAATTCTGCTCTAATTTGTCATGTATTGCTTATATTACTTTGTCCATTTGCATTTCCTCTTGTAGCTTCTATTTTATCTGCTCTTAAATATCTTAGAGGCCTAAAATTTTTAAACCAGGTGTGATATTCCACCCTTAAGGGGAAAAGAGCATGGAAGTTTCATAGATGCTCATGGTCAAATGGAGCAACAAAAGTTAGAGGGTCCATAAAATCTTAGAAGGCTTTTTTAATAAATAATGCACTTGGCATAGAAATTTGTATGTTAGTCCCTTATCTCCTCATATAAGCACATGACAGTGGGGTTTGGATAAAAGGGGAGGGTGAAAAGAAAGAGAGAGAGGGAGATGGATTAAAGATAGGGAGAAAATAAGGGAAGAAAGGAAGAAAGAGACATCACTAATCCTGGCACCAGCACTGAACCGCCTGATGGGGTGTCAGGGGTCCTGGCACACACATGACTCCAGGCTTCATGGGGGTACATTTTTAAAGATGAGTTTTCCCTGACCTGGAGATAAGTTTCTCACTTTCTATGTAAATTTGTCATTTTGCACAGACTGTTCTCTTAGACCTTTCTGGAAATGGGTTGTAGGCCTTTGTGGGTCTCTGATGATCTTGACTCCGCACACAGTTCATGTCCGTTTCTCAACCTCATTCCTCTGCTTGCACAGTATTGTGTTGGGCTTATCTCCAGGAACCAGAATAAGAGTCCTTGTCCCAGAAAAGTGCTGCTTACCTCTGTATGGCCTCCAGTCACATGCCAATCCCTTGCCCCCTGAGTTACCTGTAATTCTTGCCTCAATCTACAAGAAACTAATAATCCCTTTTAATCCCAAATCTCATATCACTGATAGGAAGTGTTGTTAGAGTTTCTCTAACCATTCCTCTATAGATGCAATAGACTGTAGTCATTGTGTAGTTGTAGAGACAGGTGTCATACCTCCAGTGAATTAATATAAAAACAATACTAGTGAACAGAAATATGCCCTACTAGGGACACATGCAATATGATACCATTTCATGACAAAAGGGTATTTTGAGCTCCAAATGGGAAAGTGTGTTGGACCTAAAGATGAGATGTGGAAAGGACAAGTGTATGGGAGCTAAAATGAGAGCAGAGAAAATACATGCTGTCTAATTCAGATGCATATTTTTGAGTTTCATCTTGCCTTACTGAATAGATTGAGGAGCTAAATCTGTGATTTTGGGTGGTTTTTTTCTCTCAATTTAGAGGAAAATACAGGTAATAATACCCTCTGTAGTCTCTTGGGGGAATACATTCTAATCACAGATCAGTATATTTGAATACAAACAGCTATTTAGCTAATGTACATCAGTAAAGACAGCTGTTCAGATGTTTGAAATAGGAAAAAATATAAATAAATGTATATGTGTGTGCGTGTTTTGTGTTTCTTTAAGCAATAGGTGATCCATCTGTCTTAGTTTACTCTCTAATGCATTTCTTGCTCAAATCTGCTGCTTTGGTGTTATGGTACTTGCTCTTCAACCAGTTCTGAATTTCAGTTCAGAGGGAACTATAAGCTCTCACAGTGATATAGTGGTATGTCTATGCTGTAGTTTATGTTTCAACATTCATTGAATCACATACACTATGCATATATAAACATGAATTTCCAGTGCAAATGAGCTGCAGGGCCTTGAATGTTAAAAAAGTGATTGAAGAACAAGAGAATTTTCAGCACCAGAATTTTACTTTTCAGTCTCCAAGTTCAAAGCCATAGCCGTGGCAAGACTCACAATCCAAGGATATTTGTTTTGAGAGCCTGAATTTCACCCAATATGTTAAATGGATCCTGTGAAAATATCCACAAGGTTCATTGATACCACACTTCTGCTGGGTGGCGAATTTTATTCTTTTCTTCTGGGCAAACCCAGTACCCCTCCCCTCTGTTTCTTTAATCATTATAGGAATGGACTGATGGGAGGAACAGATTGTGGATACTCTGGGATTCTAGAAAAATAATCTAATGACACTTTACAAGGACATTTTGATCTTGCACAACAAGAATTTAACATTAATATAAGGAGGGCAGACATACAGTCAAATGTGGTATGTGTCAGGATATGTTTAGATATTCCTGTAATGCAGTAAGAAACAACACCATCATTTACAGTATTTAAAGGGAAAACACAACACACACACTATCCTATATTATGAATTATGACAGTAGGAAGCAAAATTATGACATAACACAGTCTTTAAACCCACCCATCCACCCTGCCTTTATTGCACTTAGACTATAAGTGTATAAAAGCCCGGGGGTTCCTTTGGGGTCCCTTCCCAAAGGCACCCAGCTCAAGCTGATTTTTTAAAATTTTATTTTATTTTTTTAATCTAGTTATTGCACCATAATCAAATTATTGAAAGGATCTGGACATCTGAGATTCTGCTATGGGAAAATGAGGGTGAAGTTGTTAAGGAAACTTGGTCTGATCATGTGAGTGTGGGGTATATAGTGGCAGAGGAGTTTCAGTCCCAGCTCAGATGGTGCAAAAGTGACTGCCAGAGTGACTCCTGGATGGTCAGACAGGGAAGTCCTTAATAAAGATGATTCTGTGTAACAAATTTTGTAGTTTTGTTGGGTTTTTTGTGTTTTTGTTTTTTTTTTTTAAAAAGTCTAATTTCTCTTCAGATCAGCATTAATTTAAATTTTTCATAAAATAACAGCACCATGAAAACACAAAGAAGCACAGAATCACTAAGGTTTGAAAGGACTTCTGAAGTCTGCCTAGTCCAACCTGCTCCTAACAAAGCAGAGACAACCAGAACAGATTTTTGAGGGTCATATCCAGACAGATTTGGAGCATCTTGAAGGTTGAAGACTGCACAGCATCTCTGTGCAACCTGTGCAAGTGTTTGATCACCCTTCCAGTAAAAAAACACAAAACAACAAAACAAAACAAATAGAAGACAATGCAGCCACAGAAGCTGATGAACTTCTGTATCACAAGGTTCCATCACAATCATTTGACACCGAGCTTGTACTGTTGCATAGGCTGCACCTTCATCCCCAGGTGCCTGGCTTTTATTTATTAATTAAATTTATAAAAACTGCCTTATTTGGATTGAAAGGTGAAGAATTATTATTTAGACTTAAGATTCCTAAATGGCAATTGGTTGCTGACTTTAAAAAAATATATATGTGGTATCACTAAAGAAGCAGAATAAAATATGGAAGAGAAAGAAATACTTTTGCCAGAAAGATAAAAAATCAGTTCTTATATAAATCAGAGACACTCTGAAAATTTAAGGATTAGGGTCTGATGTAATTGTGTTATTTTAAGAACCACTTGTGTTGGATTTGTGTGACTAGGTTCTGGTAGTAAGGGGGCTATAGGGTGTGTCTCTGAAAATCTGCCAGAAGTTTTGCACAGATCCAACAAGGACAATGTCAGCTGGCTTTAGGATGGACCTGCCACTGGACAAGGCTGAGGACATCAGAAATAGTGATACTGGCTCTGTGATAACATATTTAGGAAGGAGGAAAACAAACAAGCAAACAAAAAAGAAGTTTTGCACAGAAGTAATTGCAGCCACAAAAGAGAGGGGTGAGAGTACATAAGGGAAAGAATTGTGCAAACCCCAAGGTCAGTGGAGAAGGAGGGTGCTTTTAGGATTTGTTTTACTTGTTATTGTCCTGTTCTGATTTTAACTGGTCAAATTTCCCCAACTCAAATCTGTTTTGCCCATGACAGTAACTGGCAAGTGAGCTGTCCCTGCTTACCTCATGAGCCTTTTGTTATATTTTCTCTCCCCAGTCTGGCTGAGGAGGGAAATGAGAATGCTGCTTTGGTCAGCACTTAGCATTCAGTCATGGTCAAAGCAACACAACATTTTATTAATTTAATTTCATTTAGTAAATAAAATCAGGAAAAAAACCAATTTTAAAATCAGCATTATTTTCTTGTAATTAAAGAGTCATTGTGTATTGACAGAAGTTTAAATAAGAGTTTGACAGTTTTACTTCCTTAAGTGAAATACTCAAGGTTTAATGATTCTTTAATTATCTTTCTAATGATTTTGATATCTCTGGGATAGTTTTCAGACATGATAAGACATTACAAAACCTTTGCATATGCTATCCTTACCTTGGATTTTTGATGATCACTAATATAAACCTAGGATTTTCAGAAATCATGTTTTATTCCCTGAGGAAATTGAGCATTAGCTCTATATAGTATCTGAAACTTTATGCTTGGAAACAACAAAAGTTACTAAAATTCAAGGATTTTATTTTATTTTATTTTATTTTATTTTATTTTATTTTATTTTATTTTATTTTATTTTATTTTATTTTATTTTATTTTATTTTATTTTATTTGACAGTAGAAACGTATTCTCCCAACCCCAAAATTGTCTTGTATTTAAATGCATTTTTATGACACTTTTGAAAAGTACTCTTCATTCAGCTGTCTAGTTGAAGTTGAAATGGCATAATTTTGTGTTACATTTTAACTGTACCATATGTGACATTTTTGCGCCAGAAATGAATCACTCTTGAAAACAAAGTAAGAATACCAAGAAAAAAATTATTTCACCTTCACACAGCCTTCTTTCTTATAAAAGAAAGGAAAAGAATTTTTACCTACATAGACCTAAGTTCTGTGTGTGGTTTAGAAATAAGTATCCTTTATATGCAACCTCAATGCATAACACTTTTAAAGTATGAAATTAAAACCAGATAGGTAAAGCATAAATTATTCTCTTCTTTCACCAGAATTTTTTTTCTACAATATATAAGACTTCTATGCTCACCTTTAAAATTTTAGGGGTTCAGAAACTGCAAACATTTCTAGAAAGAAAAGAACTCTAAAAAGGAATGGGAAGAAGGGAAAAGAGGGCACTTAGACTATTGTCTGTAAAGACTGTAAAGACTCAGTACTGGTCCCTACCTCAATGTCTGCTCTGTTTTCTTTCTTTCTTCTCATATTGTAGGGGACCGGATACAATAAAGTTAAAAAAAAAAAAAATCCCATGCCACCAGAAACTATGGTATTCTCGTATTCCTCTTTCTTTCTCCTTCCTATAAACCTGACATTTTTACTACATTAAAATGTTACCTCCCCTCTTCTGGTTCAGTTTGTCAGGGCATAATTAGCCAGGTGCAAAGAGACTCTGCCAGCAGAACTTAAGGATATAAAACAATTATTAGCTGCCTACCATGCACAAAAGACTGATCATTCTTGTGCCCAAAGGTACCTAAAGATCATTCTTGGCCATGCAGACATCATTTGTTGAAACGATTCCTACTGCTGTTGGGTTGCCATCGTTCCCTATAGGGATATCAGTGGTGATATTTATGGTGCAGTCCTGGAGATACAGCAACCACACAGCTAGACTCCAAATAGCCACCCCTGTTCTGTTTTGGTCCTCCAGTAGGATTATACATTTTTCCACATTGGTGTTTGTGTCTGGAATCCTTGGGCTAATAACTGTCTCTCTCAACACTCCTAACTTTATCCGTACTTTTACCTTTCTTATCCTTCTGCATTATTTCCCATAACTTTCTCTCACAGGTTTGCATTTTTTTTTTCCATAAATTGGAACAAAAGTCATTCTGCAGAGCTACAATTGAACTGGTCCTTAAACCCCCTGTGGCACCCAGAACACTGAGCTTCAGAGGCAGAGGGTTTGCTGTGATGACCAGAGCACAGAAAGCATCCACTCCAGTAGATGTACCTATACACGTATGTTTGCATATATGTAGAGCAGATATATTGGTATTTCCTCTGGGAAAGACTAAATGCACTCTGACTAAAGATAGACAAGTTTTCCTGTTTCTTGTGCAAATGCCAATGGTGATAGCACCAAGATTCCATCTTACAAAGGCTTCAGGGCTGCAAGTGTATACTAAACATCGTCACAGTACCTCTGCTAGATTGTGTACCACAGCTCTGAAGGACAATGCCTCCAGCTGAATCTAGGGAAGTCTAAGGTGAAGGAAACTGTGTGTAAAAATTTAGCAGAGTGATGTTCTCAATTTTCATTCATATCAATTGCTGTCACATATGCAAGACTTCAAAAAAACAAACCAAACCAAACCAAACCCAACCAAACCAAACCAAACCAAACCAACAACCAACAACAACAACAAAAACAACAAAGAAAACTCCAAACCAGAAAAACAGAGACCCAAATTAGATACCAGAGTATGATAGGATCCTCTAGAGGATTCAGAATATCTGCTTAAATTAGCACTTAGTAAATATAAATGCGGTGTCTAATTTTTATTGCCTTGAACGGAAGGTCTACTGATTGTAAGGCAACAAAGACTCAAGCTGCCTACCACCTTTCAACTTCAGATGCTCAGATTCATATTCAGATTAGACCATGAATTTTGCTCCTTTATTACCCTATCTTAGTCTGAGATTTAACAACTGCAGTATTTGTAATTACCTTTCTTAGATTTGGGGAGGGAGGAAGAATAAAATGGAAAAGGATTTTGCACACATCAGCTGCAGTCATACAGGTTCTACAAGTAAATCTGGCATGTGGTATATAAATACTACTGAAGATATATTAGTAATTATGTAACTCGTGTCCATTTTTCTCTTGTGTCTTTTGAGTTACCCTCTTTTCCTTAACACTAGAAATGAAGGTCAGTCTCGCACTGTGTTAATGACTTAGGTATTGCTTTCCTTCACAATCACCACATCCATGCAAGAGAAAATAATGAACAGAAGCACATAATTTTAAAATTTTAAAAATTTTCCTGACTCATGAAAACCCATATTTGTTTCAACACCATAATTTCTTCCTGTTTAGAGATGGTTTTCCTTGCAGATGTAAAGTGTGCTTCCTTTCAAATAAGAAACATGAGGCAAAATATGGCTATTATGAATGGAAAAGAGAATATAAATGAGACAATTCATTGTTTTACACAGGTCTTTGTGTAAGAACTAAAATCTGGTATTACACTGATGATGGATTTTTATGTGCAAAACTCTGTTCTGATGGATCTAAATTTCTGCCAATCACATATCTCATTAAGGGTCTATAGTGTATACATGGTGACGTTTTCCCACTAGTACTAATATTGTTTTACATACTTCTTCCAGTGCTGCTTCAACTGACTGCTTTAGCAAACATCAGTATTGTTTGAATAAGCATTTTAAATATATAAATATATGATATGTATTGAAATTTTTTGCTTGGAGTGTGGCAATACTTTGTATTACTAAAATATTTTCCAAGAGGACCAATGTTCTAAGACTGAAAATCACTCTCCACTGACCTCAGCTTCCAGAAGGTAAAGAAAAGGGGAAAAGGAGATTCATATGGTGTAATTTGAGTACTGACAACAGAATTGTCAGTACAGGTTTCCTCCTTTTTAGTGTTTTAGTACAGGTTTCCTCTTTTTTTGACACCTCAGTTCATGTTGTCATTACATGTATTGTATGTATATTTATATGTATATGTAGTATCTATTTTGATGCTGCAGTACACTCTTCACATCCATGTTTTCACATACCCCAAGGGATTTAAGGTGCTCTTTCACATTTCCAGTGCTTTTCTTTTCCCACCACTCTAATCTTATCAATATGTTCACTAATCTCCTTTACTGCATTTTATTGGGCACATACCCCCTCATGTGATCCCTGCTCATTCATAATACTCCTGTAAGGTATAAATAACATCAGACATTAACCCTACAGAAGGCAGTGGAGCTAACAGTCATTTTTCAGTAGCTCATCCAAGTTTTCTGATTCCTTATATCTTAATATGCCCTCAAGTTGTTGGGGGTTTTGTGTTTTGTTTGTAAACTTTTAATTTTCCAAATTTTATTCAATTTTGATGGACAAATTTAGTCAAGAAAGGTAGGATTTTCTACTTATTCTGTTGCTTTGGGTTTTTTAGCAATAGTACAACTACATCACAACTAACAAGACAGAGTCCATAGTATTAACTTTTAAGAAGAAGCACAAGGTGCAAAAATGTGGTAGATATATTCCCACAAGGAGCATTGTTTCTGGTTTCTAAATTTTCACAACAATTTTGTGTTTTCCAGTAGTTGAACACTGTCTGTGAGATCAAATATAAACTTCAGACTTTTTAAAAATTTATTTATTAGGTCTTTTTTCTGGAAAAATATGCTAAGATTATGGTTTCTTATGCAGGCACAAAGCATATTTTCCAAGTAAAAAAAGTCTTGCAAAAACATCTAATAAAATATTTGAGAATTTTCAGAACTAAGAAACTGTGCAACTGATTCATAATTTGGAGGGTTTCACAGAACTTAATATGACATTATTTTCAATTTCATTCATAATTTGTTGTTACTTCATTTCAAAATACATTCAATTGGAATGCTTGCTACATCTCTTAATAAACACATATCGCTAGTACACATGTACAATCAGTTTGAAAACTTGTTGTCTGTGTAATATAATCCTGTTCTGTATTCATTGCATGAGTATTTATAACCAAAACTGGAACTGCCAAAAAGGATTTCACAGTGCTGCAAAGGGCATCATGAATTATTTACAGTAAATCAAATTTTATAACCCTTCTCAATCTTTCATAAACTGTATCTCTGCATTTTATTTGATATTTTATCCAGAGACTTAAAGCCTCATAAGTCAAGGAAATCTCTTAAATTCCTGAGAGATTTGTAGGAGTATATGAAGAAACAGTTCTTATAGTACCTTCTGCATTTGATGTAGTTGTAAGACTATTGATATCCTGTAAGCTTTCAATATTTTAGAGAAAAGGATCAAGATTTTCTGAAATGTTCAACACCTTCAACATTCTTTTGTTCATTTTATTCATGAATTAGGGCTACTGGAAGTTATTTGGAACTGTTAAAAACTTTTCTCACACTCAGTCTTTTACTTGGGCTTATCATCCTCAGTTTTGCAGAGAGACAAATTTACAATAACTCTTTAAATGTATGAGAGTCAAAATGTAGGTCATAGATGAGGAATGAGAATGTGTCCTCACAAGTGCTACTGGACACTGGGAAAAAGAGAAAAGTTCAAAAAGGAAATCCAAGAAGTAGATCCTTGAGCATCATCTTTGCAAACAAGTGCCTAGAGAGGCTTATTAATGGAGTTAACATTGGGGAACATCAGTATACGTCTTCATTGCAACTGCAGATGTAGTTGAGAGATTAGTTAGTTGGGTTTGGCAGCCAAGGACATAGCAAGAAAAATGCAGTCCCTGGAAGAACTTACATTTAAGAAAGCCAGAAATCATTAGTCTGAACTTACTGTTCTCTTAGGATACACGTGGCTACTTGAGCAGCCTTACCTTTACAGGAACTGGTTCCCAGTAAGACTGCCAGAACATGGCTGTGTCTAGACAGAGGCAAACTGTTGGAGTGCTTCTGTAACAAGAACTGGGACTGCATCTGTTCCCCACAGAATTAGTTGTGGCATTCACCCTGTCAGTGTTCAAGGAGCATATAGACAATGCTTTAGTCCTGTGCTTTTGTGTTAGGTACTCCTATGAGAAGCACGCATTTAGAATCAATTATCCTTACGGGACCCTTTTAACTTGATACATTTCATGATTCCATGGCTAAGTATTATCTCTGAGTTATAAGTGTACTCAAAAACCTCCCATACATTTACACTATCATCAGGAAAGAAGCCATAAGACAACTTAGAGCCAGGTATTTCATTGACAGAAGAGCATGAAGAAGCAATTGTTTCCTTCCACCTCTGACTGGGAGCTGTAAGAGACTATTTTCAAGATATGTCCCACAAATGTTTTCATCTTCACATCCCTACAGGTTCTTCTTTGCTCAGAGCCAATTAAGCTTCCCACTCAACAAGGCACACCCTGGAGTTATTGTGTCTGTAATGATCCCCCATGGTTTTCTGAAGAGAGTTTAATGCCAGGAATTACAGGGTATTTGTTACTTTACCTTCCACCACGTTTAAAACCTGCATTATATGTTTTATTTGTTTAAATCTGTTTTCCCACACACATATAAGCATGTTCCTTTAGGAAATACAAAACAATGTGAGATTAAAAAAAAAAAAATCAATCTTTATTTTTTTCTATATCTTATTTGCAATTGATTAGACCTATAACCTCCTGATAGCTCCTGAAATTAATAATGCATGAGAAATGTCTTACATGTGAAATGCAAGACGAAACATTCAACAAAGCCAAGTGCTTATGTGTAAAATTAGTAAGAGTTTATGTAGCAATGAAAATCAGATTAGATTTGTACTAACACTTTCAATATTTAGTTATAAAACAGAGTCAATTTTATGCAATTTTCTATTAATGTTTGCATTTTGGTTTTTGATGAATGTTTATTTTTATTCTTTCTCTCATTTTTTGAACAGAATTTGAAGAAGATACCAATCTTATATACTGTAACATATAAGATTATGAAATAATATGGGGCAATCCTAAATAATTTTATTAAAAATATTGTTGAATTTACAGGTATTGGATGATAAAATGTCCTAACTGGGTAAATGCGAAACATTTACTCTTCTGGTAATACACTTATTGGGTTAATTATGTTTCTTCTGAAATTAATTTTTATTTTTGCAGGGATCCCAGAAAAAGGCTGCAAGCCTTTACCCAAAAATTGTTGGAATTTACTTAAATGCTTATAATCTCAAAGATTATCTAAGAACATAATGTATGTTGCTTTAAATTGATAACTTTACATTCTCATTTTCCCTGAAAAAAACAGGAGAAAAGAGTCCAGGGCAAATTACAGTATATGTGACATTGAAAAAATGTTTCATGCCCACCTTACTACAACCTCCTTTAAGGTGATTGCAGAGAGCCATATGGTCGCCCCTGGGTCTCCTTTTCCTCACCTCCCTCAGCCACTCTCTATGACTTGTGCTCCAGACTCTTCACCAGCTTCTTTTGCCCTTCTCTGAACACCCTTCTCTTCAGCACCCCGATGTCTTTCTTGTAGTGAGGGCTGTGAAAGATTGAAATGTCAATGATTAATGACTTGAAAAAATCGCCCAAGATAAGAGGCAGATAGCAGGAGGTGGGGTAGTGCTTTTTATCATGGCAATTGTCCTCCCTTACACCCCTGCCTGCTCCCCAGGGAGGCTCATATTCACACATAGACCTAAGAGTGTTCATCCCTCCTGACAGGGCATAACTTGCTCAACTAAGCTCACCACCAAAGACCCTGGAAGGTCCCCAGGCTAATTTCTGAGACCTTCTACAAGAGGACTGAAAGCTCCCCCGCTAGGGGTGGAGTGTTCCACCCAGTACTTGAGTGTTCCACCCAGCTGGAACATATATTAACCCACTGAACTTTGGGTTTCATGGGCTTTCACCCACCCTCAATGGCTCAAGACTGAGACCATCACTTCAAACAACAGACATCTAAATAAACAATCAAGCCTCCTCG